>BQNB010026022.1:3037-59023 GCA_026074375.1 Tanacetum coccineum
CAAAATGAATGATCGTTGAGTTGTCAAGAAAAAAACCGACGATATCAAGACTCTCCCTTGATGTATGCTCCCCCTTGTTCGGGGCACCAAGGGATCGATCTTACGAAAATTGTGTGCTACAAAACAAGGTTAGAAATACAAGTGCAAGACAAATATCGTTTGAAGCAACACATTATAATTAAGACACCCAAAATAGAGTTTCATTCAACCATCAAGAAACTCATACAAATAGCAAATGCAACTAATACATTCATACAATCATAAAATAGAACTAGATCTAATACGAGCTAAGACAAATTCATACAATATTTGTATGAATCATTACAATAGAAAGTAGATTGTCTTAAAGACATAATAAGTCATAGATCTACACTAGTGAATTCTTGAAAAGTAGAAGATGCCATAATCAAAAGAGGAAAGGTCGATTATTTAGGTAGATTAATCATATGAGAATGATTAATTAAAGAGGGAAAAAGAAGGGGTTGGTGACACATGATTTGGAGGGATACGGGTTGGAGGGATGGGACGGCTAAAAAGAAAGTGAATGAAGTTGATTTCATTTCTCAAGGAGTGGAATTGGTGTCTAGAAAACTTGCAACAATGACAAAAACTTAAGTGAAATTCAACTTGAGCATGAGAAGGAGGATGAATTTGTTGTGGTGGTGGTGAAGGTGGTGCATGAATGTAGGCATTGGATGGATTTTTGTGTGAATCAAGAATGGTGGAGATGTTGTGGAGTTGGTTGATCATTTGATCTCTTAAGGGATTGTATGATGGTGGTGAAGGAGATTGTTGGTAGACTCCTGAAGGAAGAGGAGGTGAGTCATTTTGGGAAGGAGGTGATGATTTTAGAGTGGATGTTTTACGTTTTCATACTTGTCTAACCGACATTCTTGGTTTTCTAGAGAAGTTGGAAGGGTGGTTTGAGCAAGACATTGATAAAGAAGAAGAGAGATTTGAGGGAGATAAAGATGGTGGTGAAGTATGGAAGTTGGGTGATTAAATAATGAGGAAGATTAGATAAAATGGCAAAGCATGGTTTAAAAAGAAGAGGGTGCCAAATATGGTTTAGCCAATCTGGGAAATGCTAGTTTAAGGCTATAAATAGAGAGGTCAATGATACAGAATAAAAGGCAAATTCAAAAGAATTTGTTCCCTCCTGTAGGCGGTCCCATAATGTCTGGCTGTCCCATATATGTTTGGGGGCCGCCTGATATTTATAGGGGCCGTTTTCTGGAAAAGGTGAAATTTTCCAGGTTTTATTTTTCTTAAGTCTAGTGATTTTTGGCATCTACTCTGTTAAAAAATTAAGTAATCTAAACAAGGATATATAAGAGAATTATACGCATATAATAATCATATAATTTGCTAATTATGCAATGCATTAGTAAGATGATAAAATTTGAAAAGATCATCTTAGTAATTTGAAAGGATGTCCTAATAGAATTTTAGTGTGTACGCGGTTGCTTGTAATTTCAGGTATTAAGTAAAATCGCGTAAGCTAAAAATTAGCGTTCAATGTAAACGGGCACCAAACAATTAAGCGTTTACATCAATCAAGTATTAAATAATTATTTTGATCGAATAATTATGGTCTTTGTTCATTTTATTTTTATCGGATACGTAAAGTGTATATGTTTCGCGATAAAATGCGTTTAGGCATACCGAATCACGTTAATTAATCTACGCTTCAATAAATACCCTACGAAAAAGTTTTTTAATGTACCCAATTACCCAAGGTAATATTAAATTTACCCAGTTAATATACTTTACAACTTTGTACATTTAAGAAATAAAACAATACACAACTACTTACAAGTAAACTCGTTTTTATTAAAATTAACAAGTTGTAACTTTCATATATTTCACTAAATATTATGTTAGATAGCAAAAGAATTCTAGAAGCCCTTTTCCCCTCCCCATCCCACGGCAACAACAACAATAAGAGTCATAGAGCACAATTTTCATACAACTTGGCTTGTACATCTCTTAACTCATTAAAACTAGCCATAACTTGTCCCAATTTGACCATAGTCTTCCTTAAGACCCTCCTTATGTCTCAAAGACCACTATTGCATTCTTTTTGACCAACTATCTCTTATATGTGCAAGTATTCAAGGAGAGATAGCACTTAGATAGCAAAACACTTAACTAAAAATCAAACAAACTTCTTCCTTTGGCTCTCATATAAGCCACGGCAAACATACACCCCTTTAAGCAATCCATACCTTGATTTTCTAAGAGCATACACACATACACACATCATTCCTAAGGCATACTAAGATGTTTCCAAGCATTGGTTAACCATTTTCAAGTATTTATCAAGAAAAGGAAAGCTAGGGTTTCATTTGGAAAACAAGGGTTTTCTTGGTTGCAAGCTTTGGTTTTTAATCTAAACAAGGGTTTAGATTGTGTTGGCTATCATCATCATTCATCATAAGGTCATCTAGAACTTATTTATGTTCTTACATTTATCATATATATCAAATATGGTTTTGTAAATTTTTTTATTGTGTTTTTTTCCTTTTGTTTATACAAGAATCACAATTAGGATATTTAAACATGAAAAAGCATTTTACTTGTGATAACATTTTGTACACTTTTTCATATTTGGATATTGATTAATATCATGTTTACAAATGGATCTATAAGTGTTATACCATGTTGGTTAAGTGTAAAAATGATTATGTACAAATTAGGGTTTATAAAGTCTACTTAATATGTTACAAGTAAAAGTAATGCAAATGACATGTTAATTTTGTTTATGGACTTTTGGTGATGTTATATGAACACTAAAATAAGGTTATATTGGAAGTATAACACTTGTACACTCATGGTTATTGTGTAAAAATGGGTATGTATAAAACTAGTGATTAAATTACATAAGAAAAGAATTGGTTAAAAGAGCTTATATGGACCTGTTATCATGGAAAATTTTTGTGACAAGAGATGGACAAATGGACTTTATCATATGTATGGACATATAATATTATATATAGTATAAAAGACGTATGTAAAAATACAAGTTGAAAGGCATATAGAAACAAAGTCTACATATGGAATCAAGAAAGACATCCTAACTTTCTGTTTTAATTCAACAACCAACCTAACCATTTTAAATTTTTATAAAATAATACTTCTCCATGACGATTCCAAAGCTAAAAACTCGAAAAACATTAAATAACGAAAAAGATACACTAAATTACGCGTATACTTAATTAAACAGTTATAAAATAAACTTTTATAAAAACAAGTTATAGCGAACTTATACAAAAGAAGGTTTGACATTTTTATATTAAATCACACTATATTTTCAGGATTCCAAAATGATATGAAACTTAATGTATATCAATCAATAACGAAGAAGTTACAAATTAAGCGAGTTTACGACAATAAATACTTTTATAAAACTATTTTTATAAAAGTTACTATTCATGACAAAAACTTTTATTTTTGTAAACCTCATAAATCAATAGAACTTTCCATTACGAGGACGTGCTCGAAGGAATCGCTAAAAACGGAGCTATAACGAAGAAAATACGACGTATACGAGTTTTACGACAACAAAAACTATATAAGTAAAATTATGATCTGGTGTGAACAGTAAAAGTTACTGTTCACCAGTAGGTCCAAATTTTTGATAACTCGACTTAATACGAAAACGTGAGCGCAAGAAACACCTCAAACGGACTTGAAACGCGAAAGTTATGCCAGTTTTACTAAAACAGTAATTATAAACGTTTTAACTTATTAAACACAATTTTACCAAACCAATTAGATGTGATCTAGCTAATGTAGAATTGTCAAATATAGATGCTAATTACCATGTCGTTAGCACTTATACACCTTAATTAAATAGGTGCATCTAACGATTTTGCGTGAACGCATTATCTGTGGGATATTGGAATATACCTAACTCAAGAGAGTTCATAGCCCCACATTTTTTACGATTTAAAAGATTTTATAACTTTGGGGTGTAAACATGATTTGATTAAAAAAATGACGCAAGTGTATATTTTTATATTGATTCGAGTTGCCTATAGTAGCGAAAACCCAAGTATGAGCCATTATCATGAACTGTCCATTGCATAGATGTAAAGTGAATAACATATGTGGAGCGCGAATGTTATAGTAATAGACTATTTGGTGATTGACCTCCCCGTTTCGGTGATTAAGCTAGCACTGGGAACGAACGTTATAGCAGCCCTATTAGTATGTTTTAGGGTGAACATCTAGATCGGGCAAAATAGCAATAATTATTATAGCGAATATAATTGTCGAGCTTCAGTGTCATGAGCTTAGGAAAACGTAATTGGATTTTGTGATGTCTTGCATCTGTTATGCATTATCACGGGGAAAGTCTAGCGATCCTGCATATAATAAATATTACTAACCTATGAATCTCACCAACATTATGTTGACGTTTTAAAGCAATGTTTTTCAGATGGTCAATAGGCACGAGGTGTTCAGGATACATTGGTGGCCACCATTTGGTTATCACGCTAAAGATTTGGAAAGTAATATGGGTTTTAGGAAGTAATTGTCAATACTTGTACAAGTCAAACACCTGAACAAGTTAAATTTGCCATGCTTTTGTGTAACAAGTCTTTTATCAAATCCAATGTAACATATATTAAACGCCATATTTTGATCGTCTTACTATACACTTGTGCAAATTGAATCTGAGAAGAACACGCCCCAGAAATCCTTATTCCACTGAGACCCCTTTGGAGGTGTTAAATATTCTAAAAATTGTTAGTCATAGAAAGTTGATAAGAATGGGAAAAATATCCAAGTCAAATGCAATGACATTTGTTCATTCCTAGTCCTAATAATAGAAAGATATAGTCTATTAAACAAGATACATGAGGAGCGATCAATTGTGAGATGTAGCGATCAATTGCTAGCTCGGGAAAGACGGACACAACATGTTTGAACAATCTAGTCAAAAGCATTCCGTAAGGCAGGAGTTCCTTAGGTTTGCTTCGAGTCTTTTCCATTCTTTTGAGAATAAAGAATGCTAGATTGTATCGAGTGGAGGTTTCAATGCAATAAAGCATATAACAAAGACAAGCGATGATATGATCCATATGACCTCCTAGACAAATGGCATTTAGTTAAGATTTTTGTTTTTCGTTCGACGACAAATATTTCTTTATTTATTAGTAGCTAGTGACTAGACCTTGTCTAGGAAATTGATACAGGACATGGACACACTTGGAGATGGAGGAGTGGTTTTATAACAACCTTTACTCAGAACACTTATTAACAAGTAGTCGAGTGACCACATGTCATGTTGATGCATGACCTTTAAATGGTATCTTTAAGATTTGACCAAATTCCTCAAGAGTGAGGCAAAGACTTAGCTTTGAATAACAAAAGTTACACAAATTGACACGTAGGAGTTTATAATCAAAAGTTTAGTTGAACTATAAAACTCAAAAACAAAACGAGGAACAATTTGGTTTCGTTTAGGTTTTACAAACAATCAAAGTTAAATGATTCAACTTAGCACAGTATATGACCTCATGTTTTTCAAGTTTAGACTCTCAACCCTACCCTCAATTAAATTATCATTTTTCAAGAATTACAGAGAAGTTTCTTAGGGTTGATTAAATTAGTTGATATGAGTGGAATGTATGTTTCGGGACTCTTTTGATGATCTAGTGAGGTAATCGTAGGCATCATACGTAAAAAAATAAAAAACAAACAAATCATACTTTAATATCTTGCATTTGTGTTGATATTTTGAGTTCGTGCCTATGTGTGTTTTAGATTGTAACAAATGTGAGTAAACGATTAACACGACCTAAACATGTAAAATCCTAAAGATTAACCCAAACACACCTAATTTCGATATTTCTCATCCAAACAAGTCAGAAAAAAAAAAAAAAAAAAAATACTATATAATATGTATCTCGAACATTTTTCATGAGATTATTATGCATGTTTTAAAAACATTTTTTGGGTTGGATTAACAATGCATAACCACAATTTTATTATGTTCCTAACGTAAGTGATTTGAAAATAAAATTGGGGTTTTGGTTCGAAATCAATTTTTTCAACAAATTCACTAATGTAAGCAAAATCCTTTGTCATACAGAAGCATTTAGTATACACTTGCAATCTATAGTCCTTAATTGTTCAAAATTGAAAGAAAAATTGAAAATCCCTAATTTCAATTTTTGGTATTCATCATGAACCCTAGACTTAAATTGAAAGAAAATAGATGAAATGACTTACAATTGATGATCTTTAAGATGTTGTGAATGATTGTTGGTGTTATTTATCTTAATTTTGTTCTAAATGGGTGAATTAGAGTTTTTGAGTGTTTAGGTCGTGTTCGTCAATGGCAGCTGATACAGGAGTGATTTGTTTTGTGTTTTGAATTTTTTAATTGTCCAGTATTATGATCTGCCGATGCGGTCCCATATCCCTGGTGGTCCCCAAATATATTGGGGGGGCGCCTAATATGGGGGGCCGCCCTCCATTAAATGGAGTATTAGGACTTGGTTTTGACAAAAATTATTCAAGGGGGAGGGGTGGGAAGTGACATTTAATTGCATTTTGCGAATAAAAAATACCTTAAAAGTAATTCGAATGAAGTCTTCAAGTTGCACGACCCGGTAATGGAAACCTGACTAAATTGAGACATAGAAAGTAAGCGGACTAATCATGATTTATGGAATGTGTTTCATCATTCCTAACTAAGATCTAAAGATTAGTTAAACGATCCACAGATTAAGAGGTTTCAAAGGAAGTCGCAATAATAGTCGACTGACTGGCACTTTTTCAATTGAGATATGTCCTTTCTGGACATTATCACGAAGAAAGTGATGACGTATTTCGATGTGTTTAGTACGAGAATGTTGCATCGGGTTTTTGCTAAGGTCAATTGCGCCTTTGTTGTCGCACATGATGGGAACGTCGCCGAGTCATACGTTGTAGTCGATCAGAGCTTGTTTCATCCATAGTGCTTGTTGAAATGCCTTTCCCGTCGCTTACTATTTGGCTTCGTAAGTGATATAGCAAGAGTAGTTTGTTTCCTTCGAGAACCAAGATGTCAAACCACATCCCACGCAACGTACAAATACCGCTAGTGGCCTTCTTTCGTCCACAAAATCTCCCGCATGAACAGAGTCGGCATATACTACGTGTTTCTTATGCCAGTCCCTTTAGATCCCATAATCCATAAGTGCTTATTGCCTTACTGTATCAAAAAGAAAAAAAAAAAATACGCTTAAACCGCTTCATGTTAGAGGTTTAGGGATCCACTTGAACGGGCACAAAGGCAGACATCTAAACATGATATCGGCCTACATGCCATTCGGTATAATAAAACAACCTATCATGCCTAGATACCAGGTACTATCTACGACGCACACTCTTCATCTTTCGTGAGTTTAGCATCGGAGGACATGGGGGTTATGAAATTGGTTTTAGAATCTTCAGCCAACACTCTAGCATTTCTTTAATAAACTTAGATTGATTCAAGAAGATACCATCTTCCATTTGGTTTTATTTGTAATCAAGGAAGAATTAAGTTCACCCTATCAATCATCTTCTCAAACTCGTCTGCATGAATTTGGCTAATTCACACACATGACTTGGAACAAGTCGAACCGAATATAATTCATCGACATATATTTTAACAAAGATGAAATTTGAACTTTTCTTCTAGTAAAAAGAGTGTTAATCTACAATCCCATTTATCATCATGTTTAATAAATAAAGCTTTAATCTATCATCCTCACTTTAGGCTTGTTTAAGACCATATAAAGCTATCTTTAATTTAATAAACATGATCCTCTTTTTTGAAATCAATGAATCCCCGAAGGTTGTTGCCCCACGTATACCTCCTCGTTGATAAAACCGTCCAGGAATCACTTCTACATCCATTTGGAAGTAGTTTTAAAATCTAAGGCACAAGCAAAACTAATAATATCCCTCTTGTTGGAATATCGCCTTGAGCCAACCTAACCTAGCCTATTCGAGAAACAACACTGTTCTCGTCTAACTATTTCTAAATACCCACTTAGTTCCCCTAGATATTTCATATCCTAGGTTGTGAACTAACTCCAACCGTCGTTAGCAAACGAAATTGAATTAATCTCTTGCATGGCGACTATCCTACTTTCATCCCAAAAGCTTCAATCAAATTCTTAGGTTCTATAGTTATATAAAACAAAATAAGTACTTGGTTTGGGCTTGGAACTAAGGGTTCTTTGGTTAAGGTTTCCTATGATATTTTCTAATGGATGGTTCCTAGATTCCTTAATGTTGACTATTTCATCAATCTATAAAGTTTCATCCACAATGTCATTTTCTAGGTTTTTCATTTCGGTGACCTTAATTGCTTCTTCTCACTAAGTCATCATCCACCAGGGTGATGTCTTAAAGGGTGGAGGAGTTTCATCGAATGTCACGTTAAGTGATTCTTCGACTTTCCTAATGTGTTTGTTTAGGATGATGTAGGCTTTACTATTTTGAGAATAACCTAAAAAGACACCTTCGTATGACTTTGGGTCAAACTTTTGTAAGGTAGTAATTTGGGTTCAAAATGAACACAAGCTTCCAAACTCTCTAAAATAATCTAACTAGTTTAGAAATAAGATAAGAGATTAGCTTATTTAGAAATAAGCTAGAGATAAGAAAAGAAAAATAAAGGATTAGGAGTAGAAAAAAACTTCAAGTAAAATCTTCAATAAACTTCATCTTCATTGAGCTAAAATATGTTGATTACAATAAGCTAGATAAGCTATAAAAGCTTTTACAAATCTACTAATAAGCTACAACTTAAAAAAACTACACTAATATTTTAGAGAAAACTATTACTACAACTAAATCTACACTAACTCCCCCTAATATGCTGCAACTTGCGTTACTATTTATAAGCCCAAGCCCCTCAGGGGTATTTTGTAATTTTGTTGGGAGGAGCGTGTATATGCAAGTTCCATGAAATTTCCTCAACCGCCAATGATTGGCACGGATAACAACCTCGGACTGATAGCTCACCGAATTCCTGATCCACCAATCTTAGAACGCTACGTAAATGCATTCCAATCATTAGATGACCACCTGAGTGGTGCCACATGGCATGATAACTGTTCCGGCACCGTCACTGGAGCCACCACCGGACCACCGGTCAACGGTGGCGGTCAACGGGGGCCAACGACAGTCAACGGTGGCGGACCACCATGAACCACCACCGGACCGCCGGTCAACCACCACGGGACCACCGGTCAACGGTGGTTGACCGCCAGTCAACGGTGAGGTCTGGTTGCCACGTGGATCCACGTGTGCCCACGTGGCATCCACGTGGATGCTGACGTGGATAATGTAAGATAGAGCCATACCCGAATCGAACTCGGGATGTCCCGAGTAAATGCTCATGGGACTCACCAAGTCCAACTGAGCTAGGCTTAATCACCATAATATATGGGTATATATATTCTATTTATTGGCTTTTAGAAATGGACCAGGTTCATTATTAGTACGGTTCAAAATAAAACATGACATGGTCCAAATAAAGAAGGTTTAGGGGTCGAGTAAGGTACCGATAGGATCATAATTTGGTGCTCTTTCTAATGGAGCGATCGTGATAAATGTGAAAATGTCGATAAATGTGAAAATGTCAATAAAGAAGGTTTACGAGTTCGTTTGAATCTCGATAAATGTGAAAATGTCGTCGAAAGCCACCCGAAAATTACCGTTTTTCTTCGTTTTTAATCCTTTGTACCTGTATGACATAATAACACAATACAAACATATTTGCAACATAATTATCCATATTTTAGTGTTATTAGTCCGATTTATAGTGTTTTCCGAGGTACAAATGATGTGTGTTTAAGCACACATTGAATTCTCCCACACTTAGCCATTGCTGGTCCCACACACAATGTTTACAAAACACGCCCGAAAAAAAATAATTTAACCCCCCTAACTTATGACCCCTCACAATCAAACAAGAACAGAAAGGTCTATTAAGAAGGTTCAAAAATCATTTATTTTGAAAGCGCCTCCGTTTTAACCACTTATTAGTAGAATAAAAACTAAGATAAAAATTTTATAAAATTTATTTAAAAGGCTTTAAGAACGGGAGTTCGTTATCCTTGATTTTCACAACCCCCAAACCAAGCTTAAAACGAAATCATAGTTAAATATAAGATTTGATGCTAACACTACTCATAAATGCTAATTGTGTAAACGTAGCTACTTTTCACTTCCATATTCCTAATT
Source organism: Tanacetum coccineum (assembly GCA_026074375.1). NCBI lineage: Eukaryota > Viridiplantae > Streptophyta > Magnoliopsida > Asterales > Asteraceae > Tanacetum > Tanacetum coccineum. Next base: position 13,277 of record BQNB010026022.1, read on the forward strand.
TCCTTTAAGGATTTTATTCAAAAAATATATTATGAAACGAGATCACTTATTTAAATATATTAAGGCCTTATTACTATAAAGGTGACCGGTTTAGACCATAATTATTTTGAAATCCTTTCCTAAAGAGACGTATGGTGAGAATAAGGTCCACAATAAGGTTCTAATTTCACATGATTTAGGGGTTATCCTTTTTATTTCATCTGAAACAACTCAACTACGAGTCCAGAGACGAAGGCTTTATTTAGATAACCCCGGAGTTAAAATTTGGCTTTATTATTATTATAACTATTACTATTATTATTATTATTATTATTATTGCAACATTATTATCCCTCGGTCCTTTAAACAACTGTCACATCGGTATGTGAGCCGACCATGGTCCAAGAGTCTTATTTCAACCAGGAGATCCTTGACCTTTTTGAAAACTGCCACATCGGTATGCGAGCCGACCATGGTCTAGTAAACTTTTATCAGTCTCGGATTTATTATTGTGGTAACTAGAAAAGGGGGGGGGGGGTGGTGGTGGGGGGGGTTGAATAGTTTACACGTTTGTTTTGCATTTTAAAAGTTTACTTTCAAAAATGTATAGATCCGAGTTATATGTTCAATCAAATCACAATATGAACAAGCAATAACTATCTAAACTAAAACAAGATAACAACAATAATAATGTAAAGAGATAAGGAAAGAAACAACCAAACCAAGACACCAAGATTTTATAGTGGTTCGGCTACGAAACACCTCTTCGCCCTACTCCACTCCCCGAGTATCCGACTCGAGATTTTACTATGTCAACAAGCTCCCTTTAGGCGGAGAAAACCGTTTACACGTCGCTTACGTTATTTTCTGACACTAAGCTAAATGTCGAGTCCTAATCTTAGCTAGAACCAATCTACCACTTCACAAGATATACACACTCACAAGATCTACACTATCGGATCTACACAATATCCGAATCACACAAATACACAAGATAAAGACAATAGATATTTGGTACTTAGAAGAAAAGAGGAGAGATCACGAATACGAGTGTTCTTCACTTGCACTTGAATGAGAGGTAAGAGATGAGAAGAAGAGATTAGATCACTTGAAACAAGATCTAAGAATGTTAGTGATTAAGATTTTTAGTGAGAGAAAGAAGTTTTAAAGAGAGAAAGAATAGACTGAAAAATTCCGTGCAAAGAGGAATGATTTTCAGTAAGGAGTGGACCAGTATTTATAGACAGGAAAAACCAACGGTCACTGGTGGCGGTCCCGGCAGTCCCATATATATAAAGGGGCCGTCATGCCTATAAAGGGGCCGCCACCTAAACTCCGCTCTCTTTTTTGTTTTTTTGTGAGGAAGTTTGTATCTGATGTAGAAGCTTCCATTTTGGGGGGAAATTTGAATTTCAAATTTTATGTTTTTAATAAAACTTGTCTTTTAATTAGAAAATATTTTGTATAATTAATTTTGTGAAAATCTTTTGTAAAAATGTAATAGTTGAGAGAAAAATATTTTCTTGATCACTAATCATGCTTAATGATTTGTTTGTTCATACCTTAAGTGATCACTAATCTTAGAAATGGAATTTTACGATTAATAATTTGTAAACGTTTAATTTTATCGTAAACGTTTTTACATTTTGTTATTATCAAAACGTTGAGACGTCAAAAAATATAAATAACATTTTTAGACATTATTTGTATTAACAGTTACATATCCTTGTTTGGTTACTTTGTTATGTTTATGTATTAAACTTGGAAACTGTCATTCTAGTACTGATAGTTTGATTAACAACTGGGTTTCTGTGTTTTTTTTGTTTATTTATGCTAATTTGTTTTCAATAACAATACAGTAAGATCAAAAATTAGTCACAAAAATAAAGTCACTAGTACAAAATATTAGTCAAAATATTTGAATTACAAATGATTTAACATGTAGCAATTTTGTGAGAAAAATAAAAATGAACCATCTTCTCACGATATGCTAGGGCAACGTCAACAGAATCTTCGATATCCAAAGATAAGCCATGAGACAAATGATTTAAAAAGATACAAACCCACACACCACAATCACCAAATATACCACCCTATTTAGGAACACTTTCCGCAAGCTTAAACCTAATGCAATAATCACTTTTATTTATTCCTTTCTTATCAAATACTTTAGCGCCTTTTAGAATAACGGGAAGGCGTTCCTGTATGAGAACGTACAGTAATGTATGTCAAACAGACAGACCTAAATACATTGATAATTTCTGCATTATAATATAGTTCACTAAAAGTAATCAATTTTGGTATTTCACTATCTAAAGTTAACTTTATCCTATGATGTTACTTGAAAATTGCAAGTGTATGCAGTTACTCATTTAGTAATTTTAGTTTTTGTTTCCTTTGTATGAAAAGAATAATCAAGACAACAAATAAGATTGAAAACTGCAAATTGTTTCATTGCTAATAAGATAACCATAACATGTTAACATGAAGGACACCATAAAAACATAAGACTACATAAGACAAAATAAGAGTTTGACAACATAAGACTACAACCTTAACAACTACAACACAAAAGAAGACTTTGACAAAAGATGATAGTGAGCAGCAAACATAACAAGACTGGATCATTACTGACGGCGAAGCTTAGCAATGAAAGAGATTTTCTTCAAGACTTTGAGTTGAGTTTCACTTATTGATTTCATTAACTCCCTACATTTCTCCAACTCATAATCCTGAAGCTCTTTAAGCAAATTGTAAGACTCAGTAAGAACAGTTGACACGTGCAAAAAGCTTTGCATCTCAATCATTTGCTCTCGCCTCTCTTCACAACGAACATTCAACGCTTGGCACATTTCATAAGTTTCCCTAATTATCCTAAAATCCCTTTCATTTTCAACCTTAAACAACTTAACCATCATGTCTTTCACAAGAACGGAGTTTTCAGAATTTGCAAGGCGAGCAAGCTGAGACATTGTAGTGTGTTCTAAGTGTGTATAAAAAGGTTTATGAATGGAATGTATTATGAAAAAGGGTGGGGAGTGCACCAATATATAGAGAATTAATTGATAGGTGAATGGGTGAATAGTAGGGTCATTTCATATAACTAGAAAATGCCAACAAGAATTAATTGTGATTAGAAGGAGTGAAATGAGTTTGGCAGAGATGTTTAATAGGTCAAACCTTTCCTGGCCACTCATAGTATTTTAATCTTAATTCAATAACCACTGCTAATATGGAAATTGTACGTACTTGAAATGTAATTAGTTGCAAACAAATTCAATGGTACTGAACTTAGTTGAAAACTAATCAAAATGCTAACAAGTGTTAAGTGGTGGTATCTAAGGAAGTGTGTACATTAGTTTCCCTATGGGTATTGCTGAATTTGTATATGACTTTTTCTAGATTAAGCAAATGCTGGGAAGTATAATAAACCATAAAGGACTAAACCATATCATAAAAACAAACAAAATTAAAATATAAACTATACCTGTAAACATTCTCGAACCCGAACATACCAATCGCACCACTCATAGTCATACGTGTCTCCGCTATCATAGAAAGTGACCAATCCAGACAGTATATCTAAGTGGGCAAGACACCAATGATGCGCCGTTTCATTAATGGGAAAATAAACCTACAAAGTTTACCATGGTTGAATGGGTTAGACCCTTGCTTTCTGGAAACTAAAGTATTTTGACAGGGATGTGCAGACTCAAAATAGAAAGGAGTAAGTATAAAAATACACGGTGATTATTTTTCGTTGAACCTATTATCTGATCAACATCGCTTCATGGAGTGGCATACTTATCACCATTGGCATAAAACAAGGGCGTGCTGTTTTGCAGAAGTAGCTGAACAAAGTAACAACTGACCATGGCCCATTTAGCATTCTCAGGTCTCTCATGCCACATATAATCGACCCACAAGTCTATGTGCTGTTAATAAGAGAAACAATTAAGCGTTCATAGAACCATAGGCTCTAAGTTTATTATAACAAAAAGTTTAATTTGTTTTTTATATTAATACTAACCTCTTCACTTAGCCAACCTTTTCGACTAGGGTCTAAGCAAGCTAATGTAAGCCAGAAATGCCAAACTACAGTATAATCTTCGCTCCATGAAAGCTTAAACTTAAGCTATCCTGGTTGACTAATAAATCGTTCAATATCAGGAGTCAACCAAACTGTGTCTAATGAACGAAACAAACGTGAAACATCCTACAAAAATATTTTAAGCATATAAGCTGCCACATATGATTGAATGAAACAAGTAATCGTGAAACATAATACTGAAATATTATACCTCAACCCATGGTTTAACTTTTTAAGCAATTGCGCCAAAGATGGATCATTTACGCTTTGCCGGCGTTTATTTATCTTAACCCAAGTTACTTTCGGATTGGTTTTCCCAGTCACATAATCAACATGATTCCGCTTGCTAGGTGTTAACTCTGCCAATATAGTTTTCACATGAGTTGAATTTATAAACTCATGACGTTTTTTTCTTTACTTCCGCAATCTGCAACAATTTATCTTCTTCCAACCTCATCCTATTAGCCTCTTCCATCCTAAACCTCTGCGCTTCTATAATGTTTTTTTCCTGTTCCAAACGCATCCTTTCTTCGTCTTCCAAACACAATCTCAATTCATCTTCAACAAGATAATCTTGTAAATAAGAAGGAAATCAGTATTAGATATTGTCAAATATAATAATTCAAAAAGCAAAAGGTTCATGTTTATTACATTAGAAATATCTTCATCTGAATCGTGTGGCTCGATCAAATCATGAAACAAGATATTCAATGAATCAATAAAGTCACGGTCCAAACTGGAAAATTCATCATTAAAATGCAACACCTGACATACCAAGATATTATATTTTGGAATAAATTTATAAATCATGTCATATGTAAAAACAAGTAATTAAAAAACTATACCCCATATTCTTCGTTTCTTTCACGTGCAAGAACCTGCAAAGTGTGAACAAGTATTAGAAAAGAGTAATTGAAAACATAAAGATTGGATATTGTAGTGGGAAAAAATTAAAATAATAGTCGATCCTTAACCTGAATAATTGTCTCAAGTTTGAAAACACAGACATTTAGGTCACTAATAACTTCATCCTTAAGCCATTTTTATTAGTACTAATATCAGTCGTGCAAAGACTAGATGATACTCTGCAACTTGAATGCGCACGTTTCCGTGACTTGTCCAACTTTAAAAGATATGTTTCAAAAAGGCTATGATGTTGTATGACCGGATCCTTTAGAACGTGTTCTTGGAAAAAAAACTTGGCTACGTATCCACCAGGATGAATCGATCTCAGCTAAAGTAGGTCTGATATCAGTAGTTGTCCTCGACTCCTATATGAGATCTAATAATCAAATACCTTTCAAATTATTATTAATGTTATTTATAGGTATAAGAACTAACCTTTGCAAAAAGGTAACGACAATCAGATTTTTTTGAAAGATAGACTTTTTCGACCACCCAAGTGCTCTTGGTATAACTTTTGGATCTTTAATCCACCAGCAATTACATCTTTCAAATGACTCAAAGATCCAAACCTAAATAATATACCAACGTATAGTTACAAACTTATATCTACATTAAAGATTTAACAAGGGAATTAAATAATTACAATATATCTTAAAAATGTTTACTTGGAAAGCAAAAACAAAGCCCAACAACGTATATGTAGGAACATACATGCCATCTTTCTTCAATCTAAAATAGTGCTCATCACTGTGCTTTTGTATTACATTCTTAATTTGGTCGTATAAATGTGTCCATATGTGCTCACCCCATGGAAAACAATTCCAATCTTCTAGATTTTCAACAAAACGGAACAAGGTATCATCCACTGGGCATGTCAACAACCGACCCATAAAGATAACCTCTAAAGCTAAAATAAGGCAAAGACGTATGGAGTCTTCATCACCTAGCTTCCCAAATATCTCTTCATCCTCAATAACACCAATAACATCTAAGTTGGTTACACTTAAACCTAGCTTATGCGGGAAAACTCTATTACGAAACTTTAGCTCACCAGAAGTATATAAAGCAAAGCTTATTGGGCCAAAAGGCAAACCAGTAATAAGAGCAAACTCTGGATGACCAAAATGCAGACCATGACCTTCAATATAATAAATGAGGGGCATATCATAATGAGAATCATCGACTTTATGTTGTTTTCGTAGCATATAATCTATGAGTTGTGGTTCATGGTCCAAAAACAATAAATCCAACCAACGCCCAAAACAACTAGTCCTAAACAAGTTTCGTTGATTAGCATCTAACTTTTGGTTTATTAACCAAAAGTAGTTCAATTTACTCCTAATGATCACTTTTGATTCAAAGTCCTGAAATAAAAGAAAACCAAATAAAGTTCAAGAACTAAATAATTAACCTCAACAACAAAAAAACAAACAAATTCACTAAAAGGGAGTAATAATGATCTTAAGCTATTTTCGATGGAACTTCTAGAAAAAAAAGAAAATGCGACTAAAATGAAGTAAAACTAATTGACTACTATAATGCAACCATCAAGAAGTATAGTAAACCTGCAACTATAATACGTATGATAAATTCAAACAAAGAAAATAAATTACGTACCCTGTTATACCACATTTTGGATCAGGCGATAATGATGATGAACAGTACCGTCGGAAAATGACCAGAAAATTCGTATTGAACGGGAGCTGATGGAGAAGATGGAAGAGCGGGAGGTGATGAAGAGCTTTAGAATACACACATTAACAGTGTGTGTATACCCATTATAAAATATATTTTGTATAAAATACACACATTAACAAGGTACAAATAAGAATTCACAAAAAAATTAGTTGCCCAAAATTTTTAAATTGGGTTGTCCTAATGTACAAGTAGCCCAATGTACAATGTACTTTGGTGTAAGTACTTTTTAAAAGGGTTAAGTCTATATATTACCAACGAACTTTTTAATTTTTACCGTTATAGGTAACAAACTTTTTTTATTACCGATCTAGGTATTGTAACTATCAAATTAGTGACAATATGGCAAACATTGCAACCGGCTACCGGCTAAACCAGTAAAAAAAATGCTTATTTGGCATTTTTACTTAATTTTTATGCTTATGTGTGAGGGTGAATTAGTAATTTACTCTTGGTTCAACAAGTACTTCATCCAGTCATCTCTTTTTCTCTCAAATCTCACTACACACTCATTTTTTTTATCTCTTTGCATCCTCTTCCCCATCACTAATAACCAACACTTACCTAACTCATTATGTATTTCTTCCTCACTCAAAACCGAGTGAAATCCTTACCCCTAGATTTCACAGTTAGAAAACCTTCAATCCCTTCAAAAATAAAACAACACACCACCACTAACAACCTTGAAAATCTGTCGACCACCACTGCTTACCATCACCACTACCAACTCTTCCAGGCACCGTCGACGCCGCACACCACCACCACCACCACCATTGTTAACGTCACAACCACCATATATCTCAGCCACAGTCGTCGACCCACATCACCACCACCATCGACCCATCACCATCGACCCAATATCTGTTGACTAGCATCACCACCACCATCGACCCATCACCATCGACCCAACAGCCGTTGACCCGCATCACCACCACCATCGACCATCACCGTCTTCTTCGAAACTTGTAAACATTTTAAGGGTTTTTTCTAAATCTGTATAAGTTCTTCAAAAACCTTATAGATTCTTCGTGATCTGTGTTGTTAATCATTACAAGAAAAAGTGGTGGTTATTTCTTTATGATCTGGTCTAAAGTAGGAGTCTTGAAATGATGTTGGAGTAGTGAAGTGGTTAACATTGTCTAGGTGGAATAGTTTAAGAAAATAAAAGTCCACGTGGAAATTTAAATATAATCATTTATCCACATGAAAAATTAGCAGGTTATCTTATCTATATCGTTACAAATTAGCCGGTTTCAATGACTATATTAGTAATATTCAAAGTTCGTTACCTAGATGTGTAAATTTCAGAAAGTTCGTTGGTAATATATGGACTTAACCTTTTTTAAAATAAAATATTGGAGTAAAATTACTAAATGACCTTATGCCAAAGTACAAATCGCCCCAAACTTATAGTTGCCTTATGTATTTATACCTTACACATACGGGACACATGACACATTCTTTCTAAGTAGCCCCAATATCAAGTTGCCCTGGTCTAAAAATGGAAAAACATTTTAGAAAAGCTAAAGTGGGCTTTTTTTAAGGGTTTTGGGCTATAATTGAAATTTTCCTTTATTTAAAGATGGGGGAGTAACAGTTGTGAACAAAACTGTGATAAAGTCTCACTTTTCAAACCTAATTATGCTTGTTCATTGTAAAGTGAATCAACCATGACCAAAACTACAATTGTGATGATCTCAATTATTTTTTATTTTTTAATAATAATTTGGCGCTATGTAATTGAGATTGGCGTCTTCTCGTGAGCCATTTTTTATCAGTTAAAAAAGATAATAACTGTTGTCGAATTATCTCCGCGCTAAAATATATTACCTTCGTCTTATTTTTATTGTTCTCTTTGGTTTTTTTAAGTCTTTATTTTTCAACTTTGATCTATAATATTTTTATTTGTGTTATATAATACTTGATGAAAATTATATAAATGAAAAAATATTTAAAAACCAACTAATTCATATATTTTGCATCCAAATATTATATAACACAAACAAAAATATTTAAGATCAAAGTTGAAAAAAAAAACTTCAAAAAATTAAAAGAAGACAATAAAAATGAAACGAATGAAATATCATTAAGTATTTGAAATGACTTGTAAGCTTGTATGTACTACTCCATCCGTCCCAAAATTATTGTCCCCGACAAAAAACACACAGTTTAAGAAAAGTGCATTTATTACTGCTTTCTCTTTCTTACTTTTTGACAGAATGACAGTTTTACCCTTAGTTAATTAATTAAAGTCTTCTTTAAAGTTTGTAATATTAATTTCAAACAAGGGTAATATAGTAAACTTGATCAAACTTCCCTGTCTATTTTTAGTAGTGGACAATTAAATTGGGACATCTCAAAAAGGAAACGTGGACAATAAAAATGGGACGGAGGGAGTATATTGTATTGTTGTACTGTTGTAGTAATTATCATGGCTTAGAATTATTGGGCCGTATGTTTTCCAAAACTTATACGTTCATAACTAGGGGTGAGCAGAAAAACCGAAAAAAGCGAATAAACCGAAACCCGAAACCGAGCCGAACCGAAAACAATCAAACCGAACTAATAACCGAACCGAATTTGTCAAAACCGAACCGAACCGAACTACTAATTCGGTTCTCGCGTTGGATATGGGTTTGGCACTCCGAACTGAAAACCGAACCGAAAACCGAATTCATTTAAATATATATAGTTTTTATATATTTATATATATAAATACCATGAAAATGTTATCATAATATAAAAAAAACACTTTTTATATTAATAATAGTTTTTTTTTTACTAAAATCTATGTAATTATTAATTTTTTTTCTAAAAAAATAGTGAAATTCGGGTTATTCGGGTCAACCCGAGAACCGAACCGAATTCAAATTCGGTTTTCAGTTCGGTTCGATTCGGTTTTCGGGTAGAAAAAAAAATTAACCGAATAACCCGACAACCGAACCGATCAACAACCCCTATTCATAACTATGCAAAAGTTAACGACAGAAATGGAAAGGTGACAACAAAATACAAAGATCGACTCTTATTTCACATATCAAAATACCCATTTGCTAAACGCTACACGACATGTATTTGCAAAAAGAAATATTTACAAAGGACTCTGATATAACACAAAAAGAAAAAGTAAAATCACCACTTTAGAAGGTCAGAAATCCAAACTATAACAACTACCTAAAAAACTGATCTGTATCCCATATAACATAAAAGCATAACCATATCCCAATATTTTTAGTGGGCCCTTAATGGGCCACCACCATGCTTAGAGTTTTATATAAATACTAATCCATATTCTTCAATTAAGCTTCACTCACTTCATCTCAACAATTAACAAAACATTCAAATATCACTACTTTGTTCCAACAATGAAGCCTCAAAATCTTTCTAGTGATCCTACTGCGATCCACGAGTGCACAAGAATGGTCGGAAGACTTCGAAGAGCTTTCCAAGCTACTGTGGCCGTCCATGACGACCACATAAGTGGAAGTTTAGCTCTAGAAACAAAAGTTACTAGTACCAAAGAAGTTACGAGATTAAAACGAAAAGTAAGCGTAGAGGATCCAATAAGAACAATCATGTTCTTAGCATCATGGAGTCATACCTAGTCAAGATTTGTAGTTGTTTATATATGTTAAAAGGCGATCGATGTATATGTCTTGTATTATACGACTTGTTGGTCGACTTATCACAATTATTTGATTTAAAAATCATCAAATTCATGGTACATGTAATAGATTGTGACATTGTCATAAATCATGACCTAATTCTTGATGTTAACATTGCAACAAGAAATACATCTGTACATTTCAATACTGAAAACGAAATAGGTACCTTAATGCTTTTGCACATGCATAGAAAAGTCGTAAACTTTGTTGATGCCCCTGACATACTCCTTTGATGCAGCAAATCTCGTTCCGGTATGATTTCATAATCGTAATATCTACTTTAAGTTCAAAAGCGACTATATATGAGTAGATTTTAATTTCGAGTAGGTGTTTTTCAACACGTCTTTTGACCGTTCGTAGCTTTTCTTCTTAGCGAAGGTGGACTGATGGTATGTCTTGCTTATTAAGTGCTTGAATGATACTTTTTATGTCAACTAGATATCATTAAAAGGCTCTTTTCGACCCTATTTGAATTCAGTGTTATGATTTCATCAAAACAAAAAGAAAGGCTAGTGTAATTATGGTTGACTATAGCAACACAAGCGAAATATACATCAATTTAATGTACATAAAGACTTGAAGCATCAAATAATTATTTACAAAAATAAAACTAGACGAAGCCTAATAAAGTTCAAAGGCAAGCTAATGTCATATAGAATTTGAAGTTTTTCTTCAAGTTTTTGGGCTACATTTTGAGTATGTTTGACGAAGATAAGGGTAGCGGAAAACAATAGTAGTAGCAGTATGAAGTAGCAGAAGCAATAGTAGTTTGTTTTGATAAAGTGTTCGGTGGCGTGGCTGTATAGTCATAATCAGTAAGTGAAAATGCTAGTTGCTCATAAATGCTACTAGAAATAGCATTTTAATTTAGAGCGTTTAGAAAATAATAAGAATACTAGTTGCGTGTTTCCAAACAAGCATTTTGTGCAAAACATTGACTTCAAAACAATTCTAAACACTTGCTACCAAAAAATTAACTAAAATAATACTACTTAAAAGATGATAAAACTGACTTTCTTTGAAATAGTATCATTAGGAGCGATAGTGATATAATAAGAGACTAATACAAGGTAACTTATTATAAAATGTTACATTATAAAAGTGAAAACTACATCTACATGTTGCAATTCATTTATGCTAGGTATTAAAAAATGATATCTGCTCTTCACAAAAGGAAGCCATATTTCAATTTAAATTTAATCTCAAACCTTTTTTGTCGAAAGCAATCGTTATGATTATATATTAATAAACTTAACTTTAGTTGATAAATTTGGAGTAGTATAATAATGCTCGAGCTCACTTATTAAACTTCATAAGCTTTACAAACGGTCTATGGCATCCGAAATTTACTTCAGATAGGATTAGGTATTATTATTGTTGTAAAATCATAATTTCACCTCGGCGTTAACTTTTCAGGAAAAACACGCTTTCCAGGAAAAACCTAAAACTAAATTTGGAAACCAAAAAGCTACGACTTGCTGAAAACTGTTGAATCTTCTGTTATGACAATCAAAATGATCATGATACAAAATCTTATTTTCTCAAAAAAAAAATTAAGGAAGACTTAAAAGTTAAAGAATAAAAAAGAAGTAAAATCCCAACTTTATATTTTATAAGGCCCGAACATAAAACTGTTCTGTAATTCACCACCAAACTTAAAGTATAAGCCCTATCCTTCTAGTCGGCCTTTAGTTTTCTATGAGAGGAATGATCATGGTTCTAAAAGGCGCGTCATGGCGTCGTAAAGGCCTCACAAAGGCGCGAGGCGTGACCTCCACGCCACGCAATAGACCAAGGCTTGGGCTTAAGGCTTGACGTGAGATGAGGAGTAAAAAAACGTGATAAGACGCAATTAAACGTGATGCATGGAGGCTTTTTTGAATTCAATTTCGATAAAAATCGTATTTTTATATAGAAATGAAAAATATTACACGCAAAGATAGTTTTTTGACTTTATTCCTTATGTATGACTTTTTTGTGAACTCAATATATTTCTAATATGATATAAATATATAAATTTATAAATATTTTCATATTTTGTGCCGCTTTAAGTCACGCCTTAAAAACGCCATGACTCGTCATGGCTCGCAAAGGCGTGAGGCATGGCGTGACGGATTTATAACCTTGGGGATGATACATCTACATAATACTTACAAAAAGAAATCCACACATACATGTTTTAATCAATTATGGATAGTGAACATAAGAAAGAGAAAATATACTACAACATAATTGGTCAATCACATTTCCACATCATTATGTGAGAGTTTGTTTGTAAAAATTATGTGATTGTAGCATTTCTCTTCTATGAATACCAAACAATATTCTTCTATCTTACTTCACTACTTCCCTCAATACACTTGCTAAACATTCTAAAATCACAACTCGTTAGGAACAACAATGAAGCCTCGACTTCTCTCCGGTGATAGGTCTGCGGTTCACGAGTGCACGAGGATGGTCAAGGAAAGACTTCGACAAGCTTTTCGAGCTACTATGCTTGTTGATGATACTAGAAATGAAAGTTCTCATGCCAAAACACACGTTCTTAACGTCGAAGAAGTTAAAAGACCTAATCGTGTATTAAATACGAAAGATCTTATTAGAACTATCATGTTCTTGTTAGGGTATATCGCACCTGCACACACCTTTGTACAGATCTCTGTACGGTATATAGCTCCTGCACACACCACTCGAACAAAAAAGAATACAAACAAGGCTTACGGAAAGTAAATGTGGAATCTAATCGACACCAGATATAACATGGTATCCACGACTAGGATAGTTGTGACAATCCACGAGATCAAACCAGAGAGATATTATTAAGTTCTGAGCTAAACTGCTTAGGCTCGTGCAAAACTGCACGATCGTGCCAAACTGCACGATCCGTGCTAAACTGCACGCAACTGCACGAGGTACAAATACACGCACCCAGATCCTAGTTTTTAATTACAATGAGAGGGGTATTTATAAGTGTAAAACCCATCTTTAGTTTACTTATTCTACCAATGTAGGATTGGGTTTGCTCCCAACAATCCTCTCCTAAAACCCAGTACTACAATAGGGCTCTCTTCTAACGATACATGACGCAACATGTTCTAGAGTCGCTGATCCACGTGTCCCACTCTATCTGAATGGCGTAGTCTGCTCTACCTGAGCTATCGTTGAATCTGGATTAACTTGGGGTTGCGCCACCTGTGCCACACACATCAGGGCCTATATCAGTCTTCACAACTCAACAATCTCCCACTTGAAGGCTGATCACTTCACTACTCTATGTCTCAAGTAATCTTTGTAAACTTCGATCCACCTTCCCTTCAACAATGCTACTGCTCTAACCATTCTGTACCGCCAAACATACTGAACACGCTGCACTAACCAAACGCAGGGCTAGGAGACTTTCGATACAGGGTATCCTGAACTAACATCATTAAACTGGGAATAACCTTCCCTTAAACAATGCTACTGCTCTAACCTTTCTGTACCGCCGAACATAGGGAACACGCTGCACTAACCAAACACAGGGCTAGGAGACTTTCGATACAAGGTATCCTGAACTAACATCATTAAACTGGGAATAACCTCTCTCTCTGGTAAGAGACCATCCTCCGTTATCAATTCACTCGGAGGCCAGTTGAAGCTGCGCAGAACTTCAACTTCTCTTTCATCACCAACCTGGTGAACATCTCTGCAAGGCTCTTCGTTCCAAGAATCTTCAACAAAGATAAGGACCCTTCACTTATCAATATCCGAACAAGCTTTGCCCAACTGCAAAACTTTAGATTCTTTACAAGATGAATGGAACTCTTAGTATCTCTGTCACATTATTAAACACTTTCTGCCTGAGCTCAGTTTAACTTCTTAAGAGACTTCTTCAACCATATCAACTCTCTGCTTGCTTATGCAACTACCATAAACTAGACTTCTATAGTTAACATAGTGATACTCTTTTGTAGTCCAGACTCCCACTCGACTGTTGTTATACCAACTGTAAGCACATAACCAAGCACCTGCTTCTCAGAGCATCTATCCTTCATCTCGAACACTAAGGGCAACTACCACTTAGGCTTGTTGAATTCTGCCATGTCAGAGCCTGCGACCAACATGTCATCAACCTTTAACAGTTGTCTAATGCAGGATGAGTCATCTTCTTAGAGTAGCAACATTGGTTAATGGAACATTACTCGCACCCTTTTCTATCCATAAAACTATCAAATTTCAAGTACCATTGTCTCGGTGCTTGCTTTAATCCGTACAGACTTTTCTTCAACTTGCACACTAGGTTTTCTTTCTGCCCAACTAGCTGAAAACCCTCGCGTTGTATCATGTAGATGTCTTCATCAAGGTCGCCATGTAAGAAGGCTGTCTTGACATCTAATTGCTCTAGATGCACGTCCTCGGAGGCTACAATACTCAAGACTAACCTGATTGTAATCATCTTCACAACTAAAGAGAAGATCTCATTGTAGTCTACCCTATGTATCTGTTAGAAACCCTTAACTACCAATCTAGCCTTGTACCTTTTCCTGCCATTCTGCTCTTCTTTAACCTTGAGCATCCACAATCTTTATGATGCCTTTTTTCCTGCTGATATTCTGTCTAAGGAACATGTCTGGTTCTTTTCAAGTGAAACAATCTATTCATTAATAGCCTTCTTCCATTGTACAGATTCTTTGCTACTCAAGGCTTCTTAATAAGACTGGTTTACCATTCTCTATCAGTAGCAAATAGTTTGCTGATGGAGAGTACCTTACTAGAGCCCTAGACTCTCTGGTGGATCTTTGTACCTGTAGAGTCTCGGAGCCTCCCTCCTTGCAGGATGCTCCATCTTCAGAGTATTCTTCATCTGATCTTCCACTATCCTTGAAGCTCCTACTGTTTTTGGACCCCTCACTCTTATCTGAGCTCTCACCTGGGTTCTGAGTGATTTCTGAACTCAACCCATGCTCTGCAACTATGCTATCTACAAGGTTCTCTGGAATGTCTACTAACACCACTTGACTCTTCTATATTGTCTTTGTTAAGATACTTGAATCTGTCGCAGATCAGGCTCCATAAATCGAGTCCATAAATGTAATATCTCTGCTTCGAATAACCTGGTTACTCTTCGTATCCCGAAAGTTGTATCACATTTCATCTGAGCCGCTGCCTATGAATGTACATTTCATTGGTTCTCCGCAAACATCTTTCACTTTAACAAATGAGTCACAACCAAATACCTTCAAGTGTGCGAGACTAGTATCCTTCCCTCGCCATTCCTCCTCTGGAATACGCAACCCTATCAGAACGTAGGGTATGCGGTAGATTAAGTAGGCCGTACTAACTGAATCTTCCCATAACATCTTCAAAGCCTTTGCACGAAGCCCCATGTTCTGCTCTAAACGTTCGACTCAATCTTTCAGCAACACTAAACTGTAAAGGTGTTTCTAGGACCATTTTCAGCATCACAATCCCGTTCTCTACACAAAAATTAATCGGTCAGCTACTATACTCCCCATCATTATCAAACTTCAAACACTTCACCTAAAGGTTTGCATTATACCTTAACGCAATCTCTATTGCAGTCTTCTAGAGAAACTTGGTATCATGTAGCGGGATCCTTAGATTGATGCAATAAATGTAGGGCCATAGCCTTCTATATAAACTTGCTCCAACCTCTGCAGTGTCCTTGTCTTCTTTGACATTATGAAGGAAATATTCTTCTACTTTCCCAAACCACCTAGCTTACAGAAGTAGATATCTACCTTCCGTGCATCTAGAATGTTGCCTTTGGAAGCTAACATGCTCATACCAATCCTGCTCATATCACCAAGTCTCTGGTGTTACACAGCTGCACTGCCACTATGATAAATAATTGCACCAATCTCCTCAGGGAGTACCTGAACCATATACAGGCTTCCATGTTTGTTTTCACGAGCTACCACAAAACTACTTTTAGTAACCTTCCACTGTCGATCTTCGAAGCCTACGTGGTAGCCTTCCTCATCAAGCTTCCCAACTGATATTAACCTTCTCTTTAGGCCTGGAATGTACCTAACATCCTTCAAAGTCCAACTTGTACTAAAAGAAGTTTTTAGGATAACATCCCCAACGCCTGCAATGTCTAAAGTCTTTTCATTTGCTAAATGAACCTTACTAGAGCGTAGCTTGATCAAACAGTTCTTGGTAAAGACTACTCAAATCTGTTGATAGCTGATAGTTTGCTAAAAACTATATGGTTTATCAATGCACCATGTTATGGCAATGAAGCATTGGCTAGTCCAAAAGCAAACGGTATTTGGTAAAGACAAATCAATTCCGTTGATGGTTGACAGTTTACCAAAAACTGTATGGTAATTAACTCACCATATTTTTGAAATAAAGAGTTGACTATCCCAGAGCAAACGGCTACTGGTAAAGGAAAATCAAATCCGTTTATGGCTGGTAGTTTGCCAAAAACTACAAAGCCAACTTAGTTGGATTGTTGCTGAAAAGATGTTGCTGACAAGACAAAGTTGCTGATGAAGATGGATAGTGTTTCAAGATCAGATCAAGATGTGTTAAAGTGTTTGGATACATCCTCCAAGAACTTAAGAAGATTAACCTGAAGAAACATGAAGTTAAACAAGTTCAACAATCATGTTTAGGGGAGGATTGTTGGGAATTATTCATTCCTGACTTAGTACCGTTAGGTATATACTTAGTACCGATAGTTATAGTTAGTACTGACAGTACAAAGTGTTAAGTACTGCTCAGATAGTTAGTACCGTTAGTATAAAATAGTTAGTACCGTTTAAGAGATATGTATGAGATATTGTAGGAAAATATATGTATTGTCTTTTAGGCGTTTTGTAAGCCTGTTAGGGTTTATCCCTGGTCTATAAAAAAGGAACCCTACGACATTAGAGAGATCACACATATTGATAACATACAGATCTCATCTCATACAATCATATCTCATAGTTAGTAATCTGTAATCACTTTAGCAGATTAATAGAAATCAAAGTTTAGTTTTTCATTGTTCTTCTTAATACTATTGTGTAGATTCCGTATATACAATAAGTATTCATAGTTAGTGTTTTCTCTGTAGTCAATCTGTATTTATACAAGTTGGCTATCACCCTTAGCAGGCTATAAAGATCTGTTCAGTTTGGGACTCACAGTGCTTGACTAACTCTAGGGCCACGAAGATAATAACAACAAAGCCTTCATACCTGTAGGTTTGGCTTTTACTAAAGGCTCCTAAAGCTTCTTCTGATATAGAGAGTCTTCGATCTACATCTTACAGAAACTGAAATCATAACCATCATACTGTCGATCTTTAACTTCTCGTCTTCTGCCATTGTTTATCGTAGCCTGGCTCTGATACCACTTTGTTAGGGTATATCGCACTTGCACACACCTCTGTACATACCTCTGTACGGTATATAGCTCCTGCACACACCACTCGAACAAAAAAGAATACAAACACGGCTTACGAAAAGTAAATGTGGAATATAATCGACACATGATATAACGTGGTATCCATGACTAGGATAGGCGTGGAAGTCCACAGGATAAAACCAGAGAGATATTATTAAGCTCTAAGCTAAACTGCTCAAGCTCGTGCCAAACTGCACAATCGTGCCAAACTGCACGATCCGTGCTAAGCCCCGTGCTAAACTGCATGAGGTACAAACACACACACCAAGATCCTAGTTTACAATTACAATGAGAGGTGTATTTATAAGTGTGAAACCCATCTTCAGTTTACTTATTCTACCGATGTGGGATTGGGTTTGCTCCTAACAGTTCTTGGGATCATGGAGCCATACATGATAATTAACCATCCTAATTAGATATACATGTTGATCGATAGAATTTTTCGTGTATTAATGACTTGTTAATCGACCAATAATGGTTATTTGATTAAAAAAACCATGAAATTAATGGTAAATGTTAGTTATGTTAGATAATAAGGCGTATAGGCCTGACCCACTTGTTTAGGCACGTTTAGTTTTAGGGTTTTATTTTTGTTTTGTCTTATAGATACTCTTGTATTCTCATTAGTTAATAATCAATTCAATAAGTTATAGTTATGAATGACAAAATATTATTACCTAAATCTCATGTGGTTATGTTTTTTGATTGAATATTTCAAAAGTTGTTACTTTAATATGTAGTATATATAAACAAAGGCAATGGTGTTAAAACATAAGTTATTTGTATGATACTTTAATCCAAAGATAATATAAAAACATATGATTCTGATAAATTATAATACAAAAATGCTAATTCCTCCTACAAATACATCCTACTAATCTTTTCACACATAGAATTCTGACACATAGCGGTTTAAATTTAGAGAGATAATAAGTGAAAAATATATATATTATATGATTGTGTGTGTAGGAGGATAAGTATGATGATTGTGTGAAAAAATATATAATATATATTATATCATGAAATCATGAAGAGTCAATTAACCATATGAGCCTCTCAATAATATAAACGATTATACAATTAGTTAAAGAGTATAAGGTGGACATATCCAAGTAGGGTGAACCGGACAAACACGAAGGGGGCTTTGTTCATTTTTTTTCATTTTATTATATCCGGACAAATAAACGTATGAGAACGCTTAAACGAACAAATTTTATCTTCATGTTCGTTTATTAAGAAGATCAGTTGTTCATGTTCGTTTATGTTCGTTCATTAAGACACTAAACGAACCTTAGACGATCGAACATAAATGAACGTAAAAAAACAATATTTCAAATTACGAATGATATTCTGTTTTATAAGTGTTGTTTTGCTTAAACGAACCAATTTTAAAAGTATATAATTAAAAGATATGATATACGAACGTAAAAAATAAATGAACATAAACGAACGCTCGCAAATTGACGCATAATCGGCCGTTCACGGACATAAATGAACGAACACGACTTTTGTTCAAGTTCATTTATTTAACTAAACGAACGTGAAATATCGTTCATGTTCATTCATTTAATAAATAAACGAATATAAACGTATGATGTGTCTCTCGCTACGAGTTTTAAATTTATAACAAGGATTACCGGTTAAGCTATAAACACATACGGGCAAGTATGACCGTCCGTGTGTAGTAGGTTGAGGTTGGTTAGCCAAGGTCGTTCGAGGGATTTGAGTGTTTTCAATTTGAAGAATCAAAGTTAATAATAAGCAAAACAAACGTGGTAAAACGGATGTCACAAGCCACAATACCATAAAGTAATTATAAGACAAATTTTACGAGAATGTAATCAATATAATTAGAAGAACTTGTTTGAAATTAGTTATTATATCAATGGACTGTTTGAAATGTTTGGTTAAACAAATAGCAAAGGTACACAAAATCTAAGAAAGTTTAAGAATTTAGCTGCCAGGTCAGATGAGTGAGAAGAGCTGGTAATTGGGACCCTTTTTTCAGTCTTTGTGGGTTAGTAGTAAGTCTCACATGAGCATCTTTCTATTAACTTGTATTTATCTCTGAATTTTAATTCCCTTGTTGAAGGTGAGTTCCATTGCAGCTTTGGTAACCTCCTCGTGTACAAACCCTTGTATCAGCATCAACTGGTTCATTAGCGGGCACCTATACAATCTCCAATCACCAAATCACTCCTGTCCTTTTATAGCAACCTACCCGGTGGATACAGAACCCTAACGCACTTATCCCTTTATTCCCATTATCCCTCAATCCACGTCCCTATCTATTCATCAACCTAGATTCTTACCATCCCCTGCCTTCTCCCTTCATCCTCCCCTAACTTCCTTCCTACCCCCTTCTCTCCCTTACCCTTGTCTCCTACCTTTATATTCCACTTCACGTATAGCTGAAATTGTAATGTAATCTATATTTCGTTCTTCATTCCTTCTGCTCGTTTATCAGTAATCTTTGTTTCATCTTCATCATCAAAATCGTTGGACGGGGTTTTAACAAGTTCATCCTTTACTTCTTCTTCATCATCTTTATCTTCTTCTTGACTAGACTCTGAGCCTAATTCATTCTCATCGGTTTCATGCTCTGAATCCGATTCATTTTCATTATCTGATTGGGTTTTGTTATCATCACTGTCATTCTTTTGATCACTGTCTTCACCACTTGAGTCTTATTCATTGTTGCTATCATCTTCATCATTTCCCCAAGATTCAGCTTCACTTTCAGATGATTCTTCTTCAGTCACATCGAGAACCCTTGGTTTAACACCAGTTCCTTCACTTGTAACCAAAGGCATGATCTTTACAGCACCAGAACCACTTGGACGAGTCTTGTAAAAGTCCCCCATACTCTTCTTTCAAACTTCTTCAAATTGAGCATCTTCTTTTAAAGCCACTTGAGAGAGTAACTCAATTCCTTTTCCTCGAGTAACATCCACCTTTTCCTTCTTCTTAGACAATGGCATCTCATGAGTTTCTCTAATAACAACACCTCTTGCTGGATCCTTAGTTGACTTCTTTGCAGGTCTCTTTACTCTCTTTGACTTTCCTGTAGGTTCTTTAGTTAAAACTAGGACAATAGTGAGTTTAGGAGAGGCTGGTTCTTGAACTTTTGTGCCCTTTTAGGAGGTGCAGCTCCTATAGCAAAACCAAGGTAAGTCTTGTAAGCTTTGGTTTCCTTCATCTCAGGACTGGTTAAAGAGTCAGGAAGTATATCACCATAGATTTGAGTTTCTTCTTTTGTAGAGACAAATCTTAAAGTGTTAATCAAATAGTCATCCTTAGAGGTGTGCATCCCAATCTTGTTCCTCTAAGAGACTGTCTTATATTGAGTAAGGAAGTGATGAATGATAATTTTGGTGAATCAAGGGTAGTACATCTTCTCTTGCTTTTTGTAGGCTTTGTTGTCAATCTGGTAAATGAAATCTTCCTAAAGTAGTTAAACATAGTCCACATTCTTCTGATGGTACATACCCCAAAGGATTTATGCTCTGGAGAGACGAAGCTTGTCAAGACCAGTTATCTTTCCAGATAAACTTCTGTTAATGAGAGCAACAAAAGTTCTCCAGGGTTGATGCATCTAATCAACAACAACATCATTGAGTGAATTGATTTCTCCAGTGTGACCAAGATCTCTTAAGAAAGACACAATTTCTTCATTAGTAGGAAGTGCATCAAAGTCTTGACCCTATACTCTAAGGCACATCTTAAAGATATCTCTAAAGATTTCCATACTAAGTTTAAATCTCTTCTTTTTGTCCATTTTGAATCTGTAGAATGTGTCATGCTTGTAAACAGAATCCCAGAATTGATGCACGTAGACTTCTAGAACATCTGCAGTGATGAGAAATGTAGAGTAGCATAGAGTGAGAGCTAGAGCATCCAGAACAACTTGAAATGTAGGCTCTCTTTGGATCTTTCCAAGATTGAGTCTTTCATTGTATTTTCTAATGTCAAGTCTTTTCTCCTTTGAAACAAGTTCCAGATCAAGTTTGGTTTGTTGAGCAGTAATAGAAGACATGATTCTGCTAAGATTGGTCACATAATAGTTCTTAATACAAGCAATATAATATTATATATTTATATCTTATATATCTATAATATATATATATGTATAATAGATTATTATTATATATATCACTGAAAGATAATGCAAGACTAATTTACACAAGGAGTTATGCACACAGATACTAGGCAAAATATTAACACACATGAAACTAGTAGAAACACATAATCCAACATCACACTAACTATAGGCAATCTATAAAAATTAGGGCAATCACTAAAGATTTCTAAGGATAAACTAGGCCTAAATTAATCACTATGTGATTAGTTAAGGTTTAGTTATACTTAGATTAGGTTATGATATTAGATTACCAAGATTATGAGATAAGTTTTCCTAGAAAAAAATCATGTATAGTTCGCCTATAGAATGTGTATAGTTCTCCTGTGTTAAATCAAGTGTATAGTTTGCCTATACAATCCTGCGTAAATCGCTTGTATTAAGTCTAGAGTATAATTTGCCTATGTATTTATGTATACTTTGCCTGCACTAACACTAGTGTATAATTCGCATGTGTATTCATGTATAATTTGCCTGTGCTAATCAATACGTATAGTTCACCTATTTAACTATGTATAGTTCGCCTGTGTTAAGATTTGGGTATAGTTCGCTGATGTAAGGATGTATAATTTGCCTATGTAAAACTTACACCAATATTTTACACCTTTTTAAGCATCACTATCCAACATATCATGACCACATAGCATCTAGGAAACATATTACACATTTAACTCACGAATTAACCACCAAAATCTTGACCTAAGACTTGTTCGACCCATAAGAACACAAAAACCCAAAATATTCAAGATTTTAACACATAAGCATGTTTAAGAACACTCAAATGCATACAAACAATCATTATAGCAATTCTAAACCCAAACCCATGAACTTTTACAAGTTCTTGTCCATTTTTTCCTTAGTTCGACATCAATGATCATCCAAAACGTATGAATACGTTATCCCTATTAAAAATTGTTATAGGTACAACATCTAGACCCCTATAGGACTAAAACCCCTCAATCAATTTAACATTTCATCCACTTTTAAGTTGATAAAAGTTAGGTTAAATTTAAGGTTTTTCAAGCAAAATTCCAAGATTTGGTCTGATATATAGAAGTTTTAATATTAAAACAAGTGTACCTTAAGATTAAAACGAAGATAGAACAATTTCTTGAAGGTTTGAAAATCAACAATGGAGGTTTAAGGTTGTAGTGTGTTCGTGTGTGTATAGGGAACTGGAAGGGGGTGTTTTTGTTTTAAAACTTTTAGGTTTTGGCAAAAATGCCCCTTGAGGTTTACAAGATCTTCTATTATCCTAATAAACTTTACTTAAGGTTTACTTAAGTTTCTCAAATGGAAAAACTAGTCCCAAAAGTTTAGTTATCAAGAATGGGTCTCTTTGATGACATTAAATAACGTCTATTTTATAGCATCATTTATCCCATGTAATTAACCCATTTTGTATAATTATTGCAAATAATTATTACTTAATCGTTTATATTTGAGAATTGCAGTAATTACAAAGTACTTGGTGAATTTTTTCAAAAAAAGGCACGCATTCTGGGCTTAAACAAAGATATTTGAAAGATTAATGATTCTGATACTTATATGCCTATCCATCATGGAAGAATACGCCGTATTCGTGACCTTGCACTATCCAAAGACCACCAAAGGAAAGACAAAGGCTTAATACGCTATATCCAGAGAAGACCAATACATTGTATTGGAAATATAGTATGTGAATATTTTAGAAGATATCAAATGTGGTCCCTACTCCAAGAAATTCCAATACGCCGTATCCAACCCATTGGAGCCGTATCGACCTTTTTCCAGACCCTATAAATACAAAACTCAAAAACGAGTTTTAAGTGTGCTAAATCATATTCTCGATACCTAAACCACAAAAGTCAATTTTCAGAGGAGAAAAAGAGTAGAAGAGGTCTTGCAACGCATTCCAATCCATAGAAGACAACGTGTAATTTCTTATACTTTTGTAATC
Organism: Tanacetum coccineum; assembly: GCA_026074375.1. Taxonomy (NCBI): domain Eukaryota; kingdom Viridiplantae; phylum Streptophyta; class Magnoliopsida; order Asterales; family Asteraceae; genus Tanacetum; species Tanacetum coccineum. The sequence goes on from BQNB010026022.1 coordinate 37,087, forward strand.
GTTCAGTTTTTGGTATCATTCGTTAACTCGGTTAGTTTACCTTGGCTAAAACAATTACTCTTGTATTAATTATGATGTTTAAAGGCTAATACCTTCGGGTATTAGCCATTATTATGAAGATTTGAATGTTTGGTTTTGTTTATATCTCGATTTCTTAATTTATCGTTGTATGCTTGTTTATGTTTATCAATATACTTGTTTACGTGCTTTTGTATGCGACCTATCATTCAACTGGATCTAGTGATACGGACCAAGTAATCTAGATGCCGGGATAGCTCTCCATATAGTAATTTATACATCTAGAATCATAGGATCACAAATATTGTCCCTCTAAAATCGTGCTAAGGATACGTTTCTGGCTTAACTAGTTAACGGAAATTCCTTTGGTTTTTTGAACATGTTGACCAGTAGGTGAATCTAGATAATTCAACAAATAATGTTTTGATTCTATTGGATAGTTGAACAAGTGGACTACTAGAGTATAAATTGCCATTAAGCAGTAAGTGGGTAAAGTCTCTATGAGCTAGGGTTTAACAAGATCACCATTGCTTTAATCCCTAAGATAGATTATAATCAGCAAATAAGGATGCTTATGCGGATGCTTAAATATAATAATAATTATAATTTATTTTTTATTATTTATGACAGAATTAAATGTGTGTAGGTCTTAGATTGAAGTCCCGCCTAAGTCTAATCAAGATATCCACATTGAATAAGTAATCATAACACTGAATAAACAAACAACTTCTACTTCGGCTAATGATGCTAATACAGTTTCTATCATAAGGCTTGACCGCTCTTTTCTCTTTCTATTAATTTGCTTGTGTGGGTTAAAGTTGACTGAATTGATTGTAGTCACCACCAAACCCATGCCAGTCTCTCAGGCTGAAAACCTCCTTTACCTGTTAGAATTAGAATTAGAACTAACATAGGATTAGCATAGGTTTGACTTAGATTAGATAACCAAAATATTAATAAATTGATAGATTTAACCTCGCTTCAAGTGTTCGACACCCTACTTACCACGAATCTACCACCGACCGGGCACACTGCCCGTTAAAGTGTTGTTTTTGGTTAAGTCTGCAAAATATAAATTTAAAACTTGAATCATAAAAATACACACCACACAACGACACAATCAAAGACATAAGGTTATATGCTGATAGATGGAAAATAAACAACTGATTATTAAATGATTGAACTGAAAAACAATAAAACGGATTAAAAGTTGTCTAAAATGTATTCCATATTGCATAAAACGACACCTATATTGCTTTCTTTGAATAGGCCAGCTTATCAGTGTACAATCTTTAATCTTTCTAACCTATATGAAAAACAACTAAAAAAAACCGTTTTATCCCGAACTCGTTTTTTTCAAGCGCCTCAGATGAGTCTCGATGTCAGGTCAACATGTTTATTACTTTTTTTAAGTAACATTTTATATGTCTCTCAGATAATCAGACGTGTAACCAATCATTTGAAACCATCAGAATTTGTAAACAACCATTCATATTGTATACAATCTCGCTTATCTTATTAGCACCCTTTCAAGTTTGGTTAACCATAACTTTTAAACTTACACTGAACCACACAATACATATTGCCATATACATTACACAATAAACCCATCGCTTGGCTACATTTTCTTGGATTTTTCAACAACTCTTTGAATAAGGAAGAAAAAAATAGCATGTCGCTGTTTTTTTAGTTTTGATGTTATGTGGGTTTTCCATGTCGCCATTATTTTTTCTGGATCTGTTGAGGGTTGTGAATTCTGGATATGTTAAAGATTATCAATGTGCTTTGTGTTGCTTTGTGGGTTTGATGAGTCACCATATTTGAGGACATGTGTATAGTTAATAATGCCGGAGGCGAAAATGAAAAAGACGAGGTGGGAGAAGAGGGATTATAAAAGTAATATTGAAAGTCGTGCTTGGTTGACAATTAATAAGTGATCGGTCGGAAACGACGGTTAACTGGCGGGTTTCCGTCAAGCTCCTGCGAATTCCTGGCGCAGGTCGACCCAGTTGGTAATTAAATGCATTTAACACTGGTAAGTGCAGCCTTTTATATAAAGCGCTTATAATAATAAAAAAATAACACAAAAAAGACCCACTATTACTAACTTCAATAGATCACAATTACTTAAAAGTAAATTGCAAAAATGCCCATGTGGTTTGGCCCAAAATGCAGAATGGTCGGAATCGAATTTCAAATGCAAAAACAGTCCGTTAATTTGAAGGTTTTAGGATCCACTTTATGGTTCCTCGGTACTACCTAAAAAGAGCTAACAAACCCCTCTGTACCTTTTATCAAAACCGACTGATTACGAGAGGGGTATTTTAAGTCATTATCAGGTTGACCAATGACCAAAAGTGAGAACCAAACCATCAAAAACGAACTGTTTTTCGCAATTTTTGAAATTCGAAGACGGGACTAAATCTTGCAATTTGGCCAAACCACAAGGACCAATTTTTGCAAATCTTACTCTTACTTATAATTCGTGATGATCATTACCCAGCAAAACGCATTATACTATCAATACTTCTTATCTATAAGCTGGCGCTATAAGGACTACCAATCAACCTACTTTTTTCTTGCCACATCAGTTTTTCTCACTCGGCGACCTACAAGCGACGCTTTGCCACTATAAGGCGACCTTTAGTTTATTTCAATATATTTTACAACAAAGATTAAATTCATTAAAAAGTATACTCCTTAGCTTTAGCAGGTGGAGATGTGTAACCTTGCCAATGTTGTTTTTTTTAGATATTTTATGATAGAATAATCTGTCACGACCTACGCAATTTGAGCAAATTATTACAAGTTACTCACATAGACTTATTGAGTGTTTGAGTGTTTTTCATCTTCCTATTCAAGGTATTTGGTTGTGTACTTGAAATAATCAAATAAATGCTATAACGGAAAATATCCTTAGGGATCATTTTTATAAACTTCTAATGGCTACTTGGAGACAAGTTATTATTCCCGTGGGGGGATCTATGATGACTTCACATAACGACTATTTTATATGCATCATTTATCCTCATGTAATTAACCCGTTTTGTATAAATATTGCAAAGAATTGTTACTTAATCATTTGTATTTGAGAATTGTAGTAATTACAGAGTACTTGGTGAATATTAGCAAAAGGCGCGCATTCTGGAGCTTAAACTAATAAATAATGAAGATTATACTGATTACCTCTGACATACCAATATATTAAACCCGTCGTATCCATCAAGGAAGATACGACGTATCCGTGCCTGCACTCACCAAAGACCACAAAGAAACATGATCAACTACGCCGTATCCATTAAGACCAAAACGCCATAAAAGGCGATATAGAAGGTGAATGTTCTGGAAGATATCAAACGTGGTCCCTACTTCAAGAAACACCCAATACGCCGTATTCTAAAACCTTTGGATACGTCGATGACACCGACTCCTAAAAAAACCCTATAAATACAAACAAAAAATAGTTATAAGTTGTTTAAAAAAATTTGTTTTTTTATTGTATTTGGGGGGGGGGGAGGGAGGTGGGGGGGGGCGGGAGGGGGGGGGGGGGGGGTGGAGAGGGGGAATAGTATCTTCTCATCTGAGAGAAGATGTGGTTGATCTTTTCTATTATATAAAAAAAAAAAAATCACATATTCGATCGATACGCTAAACCTTACAAGAAGTATTAAATTCATTCAGAGAGATAAAAGAGCAGAAGACAGGATCTTGCAACGCAGTTCCTCGATCCTATAGGTAGACTAATGTGTACAATTTCTTATACTTTTATAATCGTTCAGTTTTTGGTATCATTCGTTATATTAAAATCTAGAATTTTTATGTCATTTTCGTCTTTTTGGTCTCATTTAACATATAATAATAGTAAAATAATTCTATCTATATTGAAATATTAGTCTTTCAGACTGAAACCCCCTCTCTTTACCTGTTAGAATTAGGATTAGAACTAACATAGGATTAGCATAGGTTTGACTTAGATTAGAATTAACTTAGATTAGATAACCAAAATATTAATAAATTGAGATATTTAACCTCGCTTTAAGTGTTCGACACCCTACTTACCACGAATTTACCACCGACCGGGTACATTGCCCGTTAAAGTATTATTTTTGGTTAAGTCGAAAAAATATAAATTTAAAACTTGAATCATAAAAATATACACCATACAACGACACATCACTAATAGTCCAAACAATCCATTTCAATAGTTCAAATCGTTGCAAACAAGTAAAAGAAATTACTCTGTATCGTATTTAACCAAACAAAAAGTCTCAACAATCACGGTAATAACAAACATCTTGAAATAATAGAAGCAACAAAATTTTACCCGAAGTAGCAATTACAATAGGAAAAGGTGAAGGATTAGAGCACCCATCAAGCCTCCAATCAACTATAAGCCTCTAAACTGGAAAATGAAGTCCAAACACCTTGTCTAGTACTTAAGCACCTATTCTTTAATTGGCAAAAGTTTATGGCCTTTTGGGAGTGATGTAAATAGTGGAGAAATTTGGTCTTTTTAATAGAGAAAGAATTTCCATATAGTTGTTGTGAATTGGTGTGTAAGCATGTCCTAAAAACTAGCCAAATGGGGTGTATTTATGCTTAAGGGTGAAGTACCTAGCCAATGAGAGGTAAACTTGGGCTCCAAGTGTTATAAAGTTCTAGGGAAATTAGGTTAAGAAAGGTAAATGATCGGACTCAAAGAGTTATGGCACATTAAGTATAGTTCAGGTTTGGGTGGCATTGATCTTAGCCGGCGGTTAGAGATGCCCGCGGCATTGAGAGAAGCCTACAGCTAGAGAATTTTCTGATGTGCTGATGCCGGCGGTTGTGGGCCCAACCGGCAGCTATTGGGGCGTTTTGGCCAAAAATGGTAAAAACAAAAGTTTTATCTCTTTCTCTTACCTTTCTGTGGGTTGTTGAATCGAGTCAATCCGAGTTCGTATGCTCAAGTTATGGCCAAAACGGTAGAGGTGTGTCGGGAACAATAAGGTTTCCAACATTCTTCGATTTAGCTTATTTTCTTTTTTATTCTGTGTTTTCCGTTTTGTGCATTATCTTCGAGTCTTTGAACAACTAACTCCACGAGTCTTGTATTTGTCGGGAATTCTCCACACATGCATAATTTTTTGTTTATTGATCGTTTCTTCTTCTTTTCTTCATTTCCTTTAACTTTGGATAACTAAAAACACTAGATACACTTTACACAAATATGAGCTAAAAAGCTCGTTAGTTTAGCCAAATAGCATGCATAAAATACGGATAACGCTCCTAAAAATATACTCGATTTGAGCGTTATCAAATTCCCCCACACTTAAACTTTGCTTGCCAAGCAAATCTAGAATTTAAGAAAATTAATCCACATGGTGTACAAGAATGATTAGAAAAATGCGATGCAAATCTACCAAGTACGAGTACGAGATAAGATTCTTCGTATTAAGCTTTTGGTGAAAAACCGAGATGTTTGACAATACCCAAAGGTTTTCTTGCTTGATAAACATTTCTAAGCACCTTAGGAAAAAGAAATGAATATAATTCACTCAACACTTATTTATTTAGGTGGTGGAGTATATAAGAGAAATCACACTCAAAGCTTAGTCGTGACTAAATTTATTACCATAGGCTTGTATGAGAAACAAAACTAAACCAATGGGGCGTAAGCACCAAGTGTACACATCTTAAGAGGTCTTTTATTGGGTTGTAACATTTAGTCTTCGAGTTAACGGGGTATGAATAAGGCATGGGATGTATATTAGTAAGGTTAATGAGAACATATAAAACAAAAGTCAAAAGTTTAGGTACCAATGTTGCTAGTTACCAAGCAAACCACAAAACCGAAAATGATTATAGTTACAAACTTCCTTTTACATATCGATCGCCACATATAAATATATCACGTCTTAACACATTGGCTAATCGATATCTCAAATACTTCATCTTCCTTCATCTTCATAATAATATAGCACATTGGCTATAATTGTCATCGTATATTTTTTTTACTTTTTTTTCAATGACTTATTCATTTTTTTTCTTTTCAACCTCCTTCTTGTTTTCATTTTTTAGATTAAATTGCAAAAATGGTCCTTGTAGTTTGGCCAAATTGCAGATTTGGTCCATCGAATTTCAAAATTACAAAAACAATCCGTATTTTGAAGGTTTGGTTCCACTTTTGGTCCTTGGTCGACCTAAAATGACTAAAATACCTCTCTGTTCTTTTACAAAAACCGTCCGTTAAGAGGGGTATTTTAGTCATTTCAAGTCAACCAAGGACCAAAAGTAAAACCAAACCTTCAAAATACAGATTGTTTTTACAATTTTGAAATTCGACGGACTGCAATTTGGCCAAACCACAAGGACCATTTTTGCAATTTACTCATTTTTTTATATCACATCTCCCCCACACTTCGCATAAACATACACTACAAAAATACAAATAAGAAAAACGTCTCCCTCAACTTTGTCAAAATGACACACACAAATGGCGAAGTGTGGCATAAATATCAATCATAAAAAACAATCCATCATACCAAGCAACTAGCAACCCACCGTTTAAACTTTGACAAGGGGTTGGGCTAAAGGTTTAAAGTGTAATTTTTTAGTGGGTGTAACAAAAATGAAAAGATTGGCTTGATGGGTGTTCTAAGGGTATCTAGCACTAAAAGTGAGTGCTAACAAAAGGGTTAATATGGGTGGTTAGCTAATCAATGTAAAACTAGCTAAAAGTACGATGAAAATGGAAAATGCTATTTGGGTTAAATCCTAAGGTTGCCACTTTATCACAAGAATACACTTATATCACACGAGTGTGATCTCACTGCGGTCTGTTAATGATTTACAAGCATAAGTTCTATAATAAATAAAATCACTGGCACACTCATAGCAAAAAATTCAAGCATAAAAGATGTATGTTATATATGAAATAGGCTCAAATCCTCATTATTTAGTGAAAATGGCTATAAATGCGCTAGAAAAAATCATCGATCCTAGAATTGATTGCAATATTAACTGGGACAGAATTTTTTAAAATTACTATATTTTTATCGGTGGATTGATCCAGTTATTCTAATATATTAACCTATACGCATGAAAACAACTTGATCACAAGGGCAAACAAATATACAAATATGTTAAAATTGGCCCAAAAATATGAAAATTTAAAAATCGGTCTCGTTTTCCCTATTTACTTCCCCCCCCCCCCCCCTCCCACTTAAGTTACGCATTGTCCTCAATGTGAAAAATAAACTTTAAAGAATGAAAATAAGAAAGTAAGAGTAAGAGAAAAACTAGACATCCGGGCATAAGAAATTGCGATCGAACTCTATATGAGAAATTTTACGCCAATGCTAGCATAAGCTCTTGAGATCAATCGTTTTCGCATCCAAGCATCCTCTTCACCATTACCTGCTGCATTTATTCAAACAAAACAAAACAAACAAATAAAATGCAAACAATAATATACTAAACATTACGAGCATGTAACATCCCCACACTTAAAAAATTTCAAGTTTGAAAAGCAATTTTTTTGATAAGGGTGTATATGTTTATTCAAAATAAATAAAACAAGAAAAAATTAAAAGCTCGGGTTGCCTCCCGAGGAGCACTTAATTTATTATTGAGTCATTAGCTACACTCTTCCCTTGATTTTAGGATTCTTTGATTATACGATTCAAATAGGGAATTTCAGTTGGGTGTCATTGATAATGATAAACTTTTTCGTATTGAGGAACCACTTTTTCATTCACCTTACACTCTTTGTTCGTTCCTTTAGCAATCCTATGTCATTCTTCTTAAACTCTTTCTTTTTTAATACTCCAATTCCAACGCCAATAATTGCATTTAACTCCTCATCGCCAACATGATTCGACATTTTATCATGTTCAAACACCTTCTCTTGAGTGTATGTGATATGCATGGTGAAATCCTTGAGAAAAAGCGATTCGGTTGGTGAATTAGACATGATTGGGCTCGTGTTTGGCATGGTTGGAATAGGTTTGATATGATCTTCCTCGATAATTTCAACATCACCCTTGCCATTCTCGTTTTTGATAGAGAGTGGTTTGTAGAAAAATTCATGTCTTGATTTGGTATTTGTGGTATGAGGAAGATATTCAGAACACTAGATTTGCTTCTCAAATTGCCTCTCCAAGCTCTCGATAATCGCTTAGCGGTTCCTTAATCCTTGATTTATTTGATGTTCCAATTCAACCACCTGATTCTTCATATCCTCATTTTCTTCCATTTTTCTCGTCATCCATTCTCTCATCATCTCCTCCATTGAGGTTTCAAATATTTTAAAATATTTTGATAGATGTGGCAAATATTGAGGATAGTTACGGCTTGGGTTATGGTTTGGATAGGAGTACGAATTTATGTGTTTTCGGTCGTGATATCTTTCTTGTTGGGCATAACTCGCTTCCATGGGATCACACATTAACGTGTCATCACTCATGTAGATTTGTGAAGCATGGTGTCCTTCGTCATTTATACGATCATCTGGCATATCCTTTAGTTCTCCTCTTATTTTCAAGAATTCAGTATCGAATTTTGTAGCGAGAGCTTCGAATTTCTCCATCAATATTTCATGATTGGAATTGACGTTGCTTCCACTGGCGAAAACAATAGTTTTTGGATAGGGGGTGATATGAGACTCTTTTGAGAATTCGAGTTTGAGTAGGACCTTGTCCTCGAGGATTTTAAAAGCTTTGTTTGGAGTTTTGTAGAGGAAGATTCCTCCGTCGTTGAGAATTCCTTGAGTTGGATCGTCTAAATCATGATAAATATTTGAATTATCGTTCCTTAGTTAGACTGTGTCCATAACAAGTGCGGAGCATTTCTTTCAATCGGAGCCAAGCGTCAACGAAAGTTTTATAAGTAAGTTGGTGAAAACTATGAATTTCGTTTAGGAGACGTTTAAACTTTACGAGAGAGAAAAGTATCGGATTATAAAATCTTCTCTCATTTCATTCCACGAAGTAGTAGTTCCTTCATTAAGTTCATTCAACCAAATCTTAGCTTCTCCGGATAATGAGATATGAAAAGTCCTCAACTTAACCGCTTCCTTTTGATTTTCACCATACTGGAAAAGGTCAGTAATCTCAAGAAAATTGGTTATGTGTGGGTGAGGATCGGACCGGATTCGCTCATCAAATTGAGTTTTCCGAATCTTTTGTATGTGGGTACACTTGATAACGAAGTTGTTGTGGATAGGGAGTTGAATAATAGTGGAGCTAGGAGTTGGTGCAACGGTCCTAGTGCTTGACCACATGGGTTGGTCATTGGGATCAATGATGATTACGGGTGGGGAATCGGGTGGAGTTTTGAATTTCTCCTCTAACATGTTAATCTTTGATGTTACGACGAAAAGTTTCTCAATGAACGGTGGTTTGGTGTAAGGTTCGGGAGATTCGATTTCGAGGGGAACGTTGGTCTCTTTTCCGGTTTAATCCTCTTTGTGATTTTTCGTTTAAGTTCATAGAACGGACTAATGATTTTCTTCCCCCAAGAATGCGGGTGTATACAAACCCTGAGCGATTTGCAAAACGTCTTAGAAAATAAAATTAAAAAGATAAATAAATGAAAAATAAATAAGAAAAAAACCTTTTTGTATTTTTATATTTTTATATTTTTTTATAAGTTGGCGTAAAGAAAAATAAACTTAACTATTATAAGAAAAAGGCTACTATTATTATTACTACTATTTTATATTACTACGAGGAGATTAATAAAAATAAACTAGTTACGACAAAACATTTCTATTAGACTTTTTTATTCTTTTTCTTAAAACTCAAGACAAATAAAAAAACTAGATTAATAATAAAACGTACAACGGGACGAAAAAAAATTGTACCAAATCTATCAAACCGGTTGGTTTTGGATAAACCGTGCGGTTTAAAAGACTTCGGGTTCTAGCCGCGGGGTTCGGGATTAAACCGAGGAGGATAAAAATTCAAAAACGGTAAAAGAGGAATAAAAAGTGACCCGCGAAAAAAACAGGGCAAAATCGCCCAGTGGCTGGCGGCCACACCCCTAGCCGGCGGCAGTAGAATCCGCTGACGGGGTGCAACCTGCGGCACCAGCCCGAGCCTGCGGTTGGAAGTTGGTCTGATGGGTGGTAATCGGCGGCTGGGGAGTCAAGCCGGCGGTTGGGGTTTTTTCTGGGGGCACGAAACCGGCGGTTTGGGGTACGTTTTCAGCAACAAATTTTTTTTGTTTCAAGCAAGGCGAAAATAAACACGAATGAAAATGGCAAAAATTAACAAAAACACTAATAAGTAAGCAAACTCAATAAGGCATTTAACACAGGGAATGGATCCACTAAGAAGAAAAATAAAATAATAAGAATGAGAAATGTTTGCACCCGCACATTTCAAATAAAGAAGGAATATTTCATGGGGGATGCATCTTATTTTGTAGGTGCATCTGAAATATGCGGTTGTGGTTACTTCTCATTCTTCTCATTTTACTTTATTTCTCATTTGATCCTTACACTTTAACACAAAACTAAATAAATCAAACAAGTCAATTTTATACAACTTGGTTTTAGTGGGTTGGTTTTTCGCAAGCAATAACAAGCACAACTTAAAAATGACAGAAACAAGGATTTCAAACAAATAAAAACATAAACAAATCCCCGAAAACGGCGTCAAAAACTTGAGGTGTATCGCACTACGAGTTTTAAATTTATAACAAGGTTTACCTGTTAAGCTAAGAACACATACGGGCAAGTATGACCCGTCCGTGTGTAGTAGGTTGAGGTTGGTAAGCCGAGGTCGTTCGATGAATTTGAGTGTTTTCAATTTGAAGAATCAAAGTTAATAATAAGCAAACAAACGTGGTAAAATGGATGTCACAAGCCACAATACCATAAAGTAATTATAAGACAAATTTTACGAGAATGCAATCAATATAATTAGAACAACTTATTTGGAACTAGTTATTATATCAATGTATTGTTCAGAATGTTTGGTTAAACAAATAACAAAGGTACACAAAACCTAAGTAACACAATTCCAATCAAATGGTCATGTCATGGAATTGCATATAAATGGTTTATATCAACGCACCCCTTTCGAATTACGAACGTTATTATAAAACCAAGTCATTAGGCACCATTTGTGAGAAATATGATTTAACCCATTTGTTCATTTGAGCCCTTTCGACAAATGCTCTTGATTAAATCTTTACTAGTCCGTTTAACTTGTTTATATCATATGTGTCAAGTATGAAATACCAGCATATTCATGCATTAATATATCGAAATAAATCATAAGAAGAAATCCTTTCGATCTATAGATCAAATTATGATTTATCAACAAGAAAAATTAGACAAGTTTCAATTAAATCAAATTTATAAGCAAAATCAATATTTCAACATTACTAATAGTCCAAACAATCCATTTCAATAGTTCACATCGTTCTAAACAAGTAAAAGAAATTACTCCATATTGTATTCAACCAAACAGAAAGTCTCAACAATCATGGTAATAACAAACATCTTGAAATAATGAAAGCAATAAAAGTTTACCCAAAGTATCAGTTACAATAGGCAAATGTGAAGGATTAGAGCACCCTTCAAGCCTCCAATCAATTATAAGCCTCTAAACAACCCGGAAAATGAAGTCCAAACACCTTGTCTAGTACTTGAGCACATATTCTTGAATTGGCGGAAGTTTATGGCCTTTTGGGAGTGATGGAAATGGTAGAGAAAATCTGTCTTTTTGGTGGAGAATGAATTTCCATATAGTTGTTGTGAATTGGTGTGAAAGCATGTCCCAAAAACTAGCCAAATAGGGTGTATTTATGCTTAAGGGTGTAGTACCTAGGCAATGAGAGGTAAACTTAAGCTCCAATTGTCATAACGTTCCAGGAAAATTTGGTTAAGAAAGGCAAATGATCGGACTCAAAGAGTTATGGCACATTAACTATAGTTCAGGTTTGGGATGCCCTCGACATTGAGAGAAGCCTGCGGCTAGAGAATTTTCTGATGTGCTGATGCCGACGGTTTTAGGCCCAACCGGCGGTTACTGGAGCATTTTGGCCAAAAATTGTAAAAACCAAAGTTGTAGCTCTTTCTCTTACCTTTATGTGGGCTGTTGAATCGAGTCAATCCGAATTCGTATGCTCAAGTTATGGCCAAAACGGTGGAGGTGTGTTTAGAATAATGAGGTTTCCAACATTCTTCGATTTAGCTTATTTTCTTCTTTTATTCCTTGTTTTCCGTCTTGTGCATTATCTTTGAGTCTTTGAACAATTAACTTGATGTCTTTATCTTCTCGGATATACTCCATGAGTCTTGTATTTGTCTAGAATTCTTCATACATGCATAAATCTTCGTTTATTGATCGTTTCTTCGTCTTTTCTTCATTTCTTTTGACTTTGGCTAACTAAAAACACAAGATATACTTTGCACAAATATGAGCTAAAAAGCTCATTAGTTTAACCAAATAGCATGCATAAAATACAGATAACGCTCCTAAAAATATACTCGATTTGAGCGTTATCAACGTACTTTTTACCGAACAGTTCATGAAATGTTCACTAAACGTTCAATTCGTTTAGAGCCCTATACAAGAAAGATAGAACATATATAATGATCAATCATATAATAAGAAAATTGGTTTCTTCTTTCTACCATGAACTTGAGATGATCAAAATGTCACCTTTTCTAACCATTAGAAAATCTTCTATATTTTTATTTTTTTGGTAAATTAGAAAATCTTCTACATATGCTCATACTTCCTTTGAAGTTAAAACCGGTCATAAAGATTATTCATCTCACTAAATTACATTTTCATGACCGGAAACGATGAACATGTACCGACTAGCCAGGGCTTCTTAGAAGAAAATCTTACTCTTGGGAACTTTGGAAATTCATTTAAACGGAAACCGACTCTATGGCGGCACCCACCTACTGGTCTCACGACCAACATTGGAAAGATAATTCACGTAAAACCGCGATTAAAGAGATTCACATTCGTTTTACGTTGTATGCATGTCTCCTAACATAGGACTACCATCATGGGACAAATGATTGGAACTTATATATAGCAAGTAATTCAATGTTCGTGTTTGGTTTGAGCTCATCAAAAATATTGAGAAGCTTCACAACCTATCTTCCTAAATATCAATTTCTAAAGTTTTTAAACAAAATAGTAATTTCACATTAGTTTGGATATTATTCTCAATTGGATATTATTCTCAATTGGATATTATTGTGAATAGTGCATGCATGCATTTGGATATTGTAAGTAACGCGTGCCAAGTTGATAGATAAGCTTTATTATAGTTGTGGCGTTTAAGCAAAAAATAAAATAAACTTTTCTTGTGTCTTCTTTGTATTTGTTTAGCAAAAGGGATTTTATGGTTCGATATTATTTTGGACCACTGCCTTTAAAAAAGTAAATCAAATTCCGTTTATCTTTCGTTGTTTCTTTTATAAAACTTTTCATTGTATTGGAATTAAATCGGCTAAGTGTACTTCTATATCCAAGATTTATAAGTAAACGAAACATAAATTCACTCGTCAAATCATTGAAGCAAAATTAGGGTATGCTCAAATGTTTTCTAAAATTTTCTAGTACCCGTAATCTGAAGTAACAAAATGAAATGATCGTCATGATAGCCGTTGATAGGTACTCGATACCTTTAGGACATGCATATAAAAGTTGTTACTACGTCGATACATCGATCCAGCTTCTTTATTTGATGCATAAAATCCCTTTTCGATGTGGATATACTTCGTTTAGTTTCAAAAGCAACCACACGAGTGGATCTCCGTCGCGAAAGTTAAAGCTAGGCTTCTTTTTACGCGTTTTTGACCGTTTATAAGTTTCTCTTTTCATGGAATGTACATCGACTGATCGACATCTATCAATTGCTGAATGTAAATCTAAATTTTATGAAAACATAGCTTTAATAAAAACTTGGTTTGGATGTATGTACACATTCTAGACGAAATGTGTAAAAGCAAAGAAACAATTAGCTTCTATAAACTCAACCCACCGCATAACTCTTGAGTAGTTTTCGGCTTATGTTTATCCGACTCACTTTTTGTGGCTTACTTTAAAACTTTTCGGCTTATATAAGCTCATTATGACAAGATAAACTTATATAAGCTGAAAAGTTTCACAATAAGCCACAAAGATGAGCTTATAAACATAAGTCAAAAACCAAACAAGCCATACGTCTGCTATATAAGCTTAAACAAACAAGTATTAGAGTGATGTCCTTGTTCACCTTAAAAAATGAAATTTGCATCGATAGAAAACTATGAAAATCACAAAAAGAAAAAGTAAAATTATCACTATAGAAGATCCAAACTATAACAACTACCTAAAAAGTAAAAACTGATATGTATGAATCCCATAAAACATAAAGCATAACCATATCCCAATATTTTTAGTGGGCCCTTAATGGGCCACCACCATACTTGGAGTTATCTATAAATACTACAGTAATTCATATTCTTCAATTAAGCTTCTCACTCACTTCATCTCAACAATTAACAAAACATTCAAATATCACTACTTTGTTCCAACAATGAAGCCTCAAAATCTATCTAGTGATCCCACTGTGATCTACGAGTGCACAAGAATGGCCGGAAGACTTCGACAAGCTTTCCAAGCTCTAAAGACAAACGTTTCTAGTACTAAAGAAGTTACAAGATTAAAACGAAAAGTAAGCGTAGAGGATCCAATAAGAACAATCATGTTCTTAGCATCATGGAGTCATACCTAGTCAAGATTTGTAGTTGTTTGTATATGTTAAAAGGCTATCGATGTATATGTCTTGTATTATATATGACTTGTTGGTCGACTTAATTATCACAATTATTTGATTTTTTTTAAAAGAATATCAAATTATTGGTACATGTAATAGATTGTCCATTTGTGGTATCAATAAAATAACAAGTTAGTACAGTAGTACTTTGATTTTTGTTGGTTATATGTAGCATAATTCGTTTTACAAAAGATTATTGGTCAATAATATATGAAAGGTTCGGCACACAAGGGAGAACCAAGACATTTAACGTCTAATCGGCCACAAGTACCAGTGTGTTTTTGCTTTTTGAGAAAAAAACAAATTACTTGGATGCTTTAAATCCAACACGTAAGAAGCCTTTTAACCATGAAATAATTTAACCTTCATAATAACGGGGGTTTGCTCGCGCTTCGTTGCGAGGCGTTATGAAATGTTTTGGGTCGGGTCATTTGAGTACAGAATGCGGTTCAGATGCAATTACTGTGTCGAAAAAGAAAAGGTAGTAATGGTCAAAAGTGGTCAGCTAATAAACTATTCTGAAAATACAAAACAAACATGTCACCTGCACAACTAAGATGTAACCAACTCATAAAAAAAACTCCCCATGTACTTGCACAACCACAATGAGTATATATGAATAAACTATACATAAATTTTGTCTAATTCTTTTGGGTTTAGTTAGCCTTTACAGCTTAACAACTTTGTGGTTTTAAAAGCTTACATTTACCACTTTGCGCAGACTTCCTTTGTTCAGTTGGCCTTTTATACCTGCACAAAACAATCCAAGTCTTAAACTTTATCATCCAAAAAAAATCAAAACTTCAATAACATTCGTTGAGAAATTACATAGCATACCATCCAATATGAGTCATGAATACTTGGCAGATCCTGAAGACAGTCCAATGTCTATAAATTAGCATAGCTATAAATTCGTACATAGATCACAGAAGAAAGGAGGTAATAAAAGCTAACATCATTTATAGAATGGGAAACAACAGACGGTCTTAAAGAACTCGCAAATATTAGAGGGAGATCCCAAGTTACAGCTAAGACACCACGATTGCTTTAAGAACACAACCATTCTAATGTTTTTAGCGGGCTTCATTTTGGATTGACTCGTCGTTTTAAGTTGATGAATACACCTTGATCGATGGCTCAATGTAGGAGCCCAATGTGCAGTCGTTGTTTCAGCTAAGTAAGCACATGGCTTGAAGAACTCCCCATACGTCTGACCATTCCTCGAGCCTCTGACAAACATATTTAGATCCCATCCAATCTGCCCAGAACTCACAAAAAGGAACCTACATGTAATCTAATGGTGTGAATTAGCCAATCATATCTTCATACATCAAAATGCCCTTTATGAGTGCAAAATACAATTCTGTTTTTTATACGCACATTGTCTGATAACAATAGTTTGAGTACTGACCAAATGCTACTTCATGTTGAGGAGATATTTATGAGAGTGCGTTTAGAGGTTCAAACATGAACTTGTATAACATCGGGTCAAGCCAAATATTCTACTACCTAATATCATTATGCATGTTTTGTAGGTGATGTTGGGCTTGTATTGATTTTCTATTTGCTCCCCAACAGAAAAGAGATTACTACATGTACATGTTGTGCACAAAATTATTCATAAAAGCATCTTCCAAAAAAGCAACGTATTTTCAAAGCCTTTCTAAAAATGGAACACAAAAATTTTCAGTGGAGTAACAGATTAGTGTATAAAATAAATTTCCATTTGGTTAAATCATAACAACATTTTTCTGCATATTCAACCCATATGATATTCTAAGCCAGCAATTATATCTTGAGCAAGAAAGGGACTGTTTTACATCTGTAATATATAGAGCATGAATCTGATTAAGATGAGCCGGGGTTTTCTAACAAAAGGCCCGAGCTTTTGTAAAAACAGATAATTATAGCAACGCCATATTTTTCAAATATGGCGCAAAATGTAATCAGACAAATAAATGAGTTGCCATTACCATCGTGTTTGACCAAAACTTTCACTGTACAATCTAACACTGTTCCTAGCAAGGATTGGCAAGTGACATGTCACTCTTAACCCGATTAAGTGTGAATTAAGGGTATAAGTTCATAAACATCTTCAAACGCCCATCATGCAAAGATGCTCAGAAAAAAATGAGTGATACCATAACTTTTTCAAGAAAAAAAACGGTACAAAAGTTTTGGCAAAGAACATAAACTTGCTAAAATTGGAAACATAAGTAGGGACGTTACCTGCACTTACCATTTTACTTGTTAGTTGCACATATTTTGCTACTTGTTATATAATATACATGTTTGACCTGATGTTATTTAAGAATGTAATTTATAATCAGATTATATGTATGTTCTGTATAAGCGCGTAAAATGGCATGCTATGACATTTACTACACAATAAAAGAAATGCACTTTTGGTTTGGGACAGTCGAACATATATTACACTTGTCAAGATGACTTCGTTTCATAAAATAGGCGTTAGACGTCATTTGTTCACCCATTGAAAAAGCCAAAATTTGGGTCATGCAAGCATATACTTTTAGCTTACAGTTGATGTTTGTACAATTAATAACTATAAGAAGCTAAACCTGATAAATGAATGGATCAGTTCTCCTTCCAGGTCCTCCTTCCAGATCTTGACATTCTCACCTCCTCTTTACCCAACAACCTGCCATGTCATCACCCATTTACATGTGTCATTTACTCATGCAACCAACAATGTCATATAGCCATGTGAACAAAATTACCTGTTTTGACCCACTACATAACCTACACAAACCATTTTGACCAATTCAAAAGACAATTTGCTGCAACAACAATCCATTTAAATTTTATTAGCGCCATATGTAGCACGTTAGTATAGGAAGTATCATTTACATTTCAAGTCATTTCCGTCTTTTGATATATGACATTATAAAGAGAAGTACAGTTTTTTAGTTGGGTGTCTGATAGAAGCGCGGGTAGGCAAGTTTAAGGTTCTGTGTCATGTTATTTTCGTATAGAACTCTACCATGAAACAGATGTAAAAGCTTGTAATACCGAGTGCATTTGTTGCAGCTCTAAAAGGACCTGCCTTCGCTCTCTTATCTGCTTGGGTGACTTTTATATGCGCGTGCTCTTTAAAATTTCCTATAGTATTGTATGTGATTTAACTCGATATTCATTATGTTTAACAAATGGTTTTATGTATTAAGTAGATAAGAAAAAATAAAAAGTGAGTACTTAATTAGTTAATTCCACAGAAGTAGGTTGGTGTTGGCTTATTTTTTAGGCAGATAAGCAATATATAATAAGCAATCACAAACACCCCCATAGCTATAAATAAACTTCTACCTGCATGTAAGGTAACTATGAGAAGGAAGATACGGATGATAATTGGTTGAAGTCCATTCTGTTAGCGGCTTTGCCAATTTTTAATCCACAACTGGTTTCCTGCTTCAGAGCACCTTGAGGGGCAACATCATGAGCGTGGGCCTGAACCGGACATAATCTGCCTATCTTGCCATTTCATTTGTTTGGATATATGCTCGTGTCTTTGCAGAAACCAAGTACACGACCCCCTATCCCCTACCAAGTCTAAGTCTACGTATTTGGTTCATAGCAATTTCTGTTTCCCTTTTCACTGCTTGATTACACAACACACCCTTCTCATTTATAATAAAAAGGGTGACATGTATATTTGCTGGTAATAAATGCAATGTATGAATGCCGATAATCAATAAGTAAGCATGGATTACTATAACGTAATTTAAAATAAAATAATCGATTGAGTTAATCTTTATGGCATTAATGACAATAAGGATAGGTTAAGACTCATATCCTCTTATATTGACTTTTAAAGTATGCATTGATTAGCTTCAACGATAAAGTATCTCTCGACTCATGTATAAGCTATATCTTTTTGTTATCAGGCCATGCTTCGTATAATTCCTATAAATATATACTCATGATAACACTGTTCTAGTGGGTGGTTGTTGGAATTGCTTTATTGGACAGTATGCGGAACCCAAATGTATTTTGTTTTTAGTTCCAGCAAATTCTCAAATTGGCATGTTTTTCTTCACTTGTGTTCAGCTGCTGGTACTACCACCAGCGTTGTTGCCAATATTCATGATAACTCAAATGCAGTGTCGTAAATATTGGCGGCCGATATATCGGTTATCGGCGGTCAACCGATAAGATATTTCACTTATCGGTCATTAAAATTTCAGTTTTGAGTCAGTAACGGTAATATCGGTCAATATGGTCATAATATATCGGTTTTGGTAGAACTTTCGGTCAAAAATGACTTATTTTGTTAGACTATTGGATAATATAAATTTTTTTGTAAAATTAATTCTTTATAATTTAGGGTTCTCCGCCGAGAGAAACCGAATAAATCGCTAGGAAAAAAAAATAAGTGTTTTCTATACATAGCGAACAATAGAGTTTGTTCTAAAAAGTGTGCTGGTAAGAGTTTTTTCCTCACAATATTCATAAAATATGAATCAGGGTTGACTGTTCGTATTATGTGAATTTTCTCCTGTGGTAACTACGGGTATGCTGGTCTCATCTATTATCAGGCGCTTTGTCATACTTCTATTGGCACGAACATGTTGTCCAGACTCTGTTGGTAAAGTTAGTACATTGCGTTTTGTGTTCACAGTGTTATATTCTGAGAGCGAGTGGTGTAGAAAGAAGGTCCGCGGACGGGGAATATGCTGACATAAAAAGAACAAAAGATAAGTTAACGAAGCGGCCGTTTGCAAAAGTAAACTAATACATAATTTATAAAATGGGTTAGACCCGTGGGTTGAATCGGTGACCCAATCAACCGGATACTAAACCGGGTTTTAAAACATTGGCTAAGATTTCACAACTGTACATATGATCGAAATTTAGTCATTTACAGTTTATTAGTAAATTTCATTTTTATTTGTATACTTTCAAAATACGGGCTATGACTATTAAACAAAGAAAATCCAACCCTCCATTTCAGTGGAAATCAATGGCCACAAACAGAGTTTAAAAGAATGAGAGTGAATAAGGAAAATATCACAACATTTGTTCCTAATTCAAGAGATGTATTTACCTTTGTTACGTACAGAGCTGGTGAACCAATGCCAGGAACATTAGCAGAACGTGTAAATTTCTCAATTTTGTTGCTCGATTCGGGGTTCTCCCCGTTGTTATTTAGAGCATTTGTACATGAACTGTTTGTTATATAGCGTCTTTTCACATCATGCCAAAGGTCCGATCCTTTAACTAATGTTGCTTGGCCTTGATTATCCAAATGTGACCTGTTTTAGTGCCTGTATAAAACGGAGGTTATCCTAACATCAGCAACATAAAAAAAACCATGAAGAACTGAAGATCAGAAAAAATGGAACATACTAAAAAAACACCACAACTCAAAAACATGAAAAATATTTTTTCAGATTTACCATCAGTTGAGATAATGTTTCTGCAGAACCAATCGCGGGTTATGGAAAATGGCCGAGATTTGAAAGTTGTGGGAAAATGAGCGTTTTATTGTTAAATCGTACGTGGGCTTGGTGTACCTGACCCTCTATCCAAACGAAAATGCAAAAAAGCCGATTCAAACCAAAAAGCCAAAAAAAGTAACAACTAATATCACAAACCTAAAAAATATGTTTTCACCTGTGCTGTTACACTGCTCTTAATCTACAGACCCAATGCCCAAAGCTTGGCTAACCCTGTCGCTTTCCGTTTCCGTAGTTTTGTCTATCTTCGTAATGTTAGCGAAAAGCAGATGTACCATTTTTGGAAGAAAGTACAATACCCAAAGAATTGATACCAAAAAAGTGATTCTACTGATTTTTTGACACCATTGAATATAAACCTCTCATAAAAAACCACGGCCCCTGAGTTATGAAAGCCAAAACGGGCTCTAAATAGCAAACCTAATTATCTACGATTTGATAATTTTATGTAATCTTTCACTTTGAAAGATCAATAACAAATGAATTAATTGGAAACCTGATAATTACATGTTATTAAAAAAATTAAGAGGGTGTTTGTTTCGGCTTATATAGCCGGCTTATGGCTTATTTGAATTTGGGCTTTATGTTTCATAAGCTCAGTTTTGTAGCTTATTTTGGAACTTTTCGGCTATGTTTATGTCCGCTTTTTGTGACATTACACTTGTATAAGCGAAAAAGTTTCAAATTAAGCTTTTTGAATATAAGCTCCAAATTCAAATAAGCATATAGGCTTCGGCTTTATAAAAAAAAATTGTACTATTTCTTAAAGGGTTTCAAGCAGCAACAAAAAGCTTACACAAAAAATATCAACTACACAAAATTATCAAAAAAGTACCCAAATCATAGTAAATAACCTAAAATTGACTACCTAATATCATTAACAATTTCAAAAAACAGAAATCAAAACCCAGTAAACATTTCATCGAGCATTTCGTGTGCAACCATTTATTTTAGAAAAACAACATCAAATTACATATAGCTTTGAACTTTTTAATACCCTTTACCATTAATCAAACCACTTAATCAAAATACCCAAAAAAAAAAACAAAAAAACAAACAAACAAACATAACAATTAGGGGTGGCAATTTCTGACCCGACACGAAACCCGACCTGAAACCGACACGAAAATTAGCAGGTTTGGGTTGAGTCTAATAGATTTCGGGTCGGGTTTGGGTCGACCTATCTGACCCGTTTATTAAACAGGTTAGGTTCGGGTTGAGAATTTTTCTAAAAATAAAAATTATTTATATTTTATTATATGTGTTAAATGGGTTAAGCGGGTCGACCCGCAAACCCGTTTAACTTTTTAACCCGTGTAATGTGCCAACTTTTGTATATAAAACAGATTAGATGGGTCAACCCAAAACCCGTTTAACCTATTCAACCCGTGTAACCTATTTAACCCGCCAACCCAACTATATATATGGGTTAAATGGGTCAGGTTCGGGTTATGTGTAAACAGGTTAGGGTTGACATAGTTGACCCGATTATTTAAATGGGTCAGGTTCGGGTTGGGGTTTTCTGACCCACCAACCTGCCAACCCGAACCCGCCAACCCGAACCCGACCTGAATTGCCACCCCTAATACTGATGACGGTAAATAAGCCTCATCGGGATGGAAGTAAACTGTGGGCCCATAATGGTCATTTAACGCCTCGATTTGCTCCAA
>BQNB010026023.1:7876-35387 GCA_026074375.1 Tanacetum coccineum
GAAGAATCAGCAGTCAAACCGGAGCCGGAACTGAAGAATACTATTGGATGCAATCTTAACCCATCTGATGGGCCGGGAAAGCCCAATAGTATAATTATGAAGACTGTGAAGACCAAATGGGCCCTCAATCAATTACAACAGCCCATTTGTGTGCATTTGACAAAGACTGTGAAGACTTTGAAGGCCCAATCTTAGCCCAGTTACAGCCAATCTCAGCCATTGTACACACAAAACCCATCACCTACCTTAGTGGGCCTTGAAAAAGCCCAATACACAAACCCAAGCCCATTACTGGCCCAGAAACAATTTTTATAAACCTTAGGGACTAGAATTGTCATTTTTAAAAATAGGTTTTATAAAAGAAAAATGGTTTAAACTAAAAGAGGGACTGAAATTGCAATTTTCCAAACTTGTATTCCCTTTAAAAAGCCAAGGGCTGAATCTGCCATTTCCAAAACCCTTTTATATCTTTGTTTTAATAAAAGCCAAGGACCATTTGTGTACAACCTTAAAACTCTTTTATAACTAAAACTCGGGCCAAGAAAAAATATATCTGTTTTTTCGGCTTGTAGGATAAAATGAAAGAAAGAAAGTATGAAGGGCCATTTGCCCTCTTCCCTATCGTTTCTTTTAAACATGCACAACCCTGTACCATCAACCCCCTTCCCCGCCAAACCTAATAACCTAACCTCTCCCATGTTTTCTAGGCCATACCGCTCACACATGTGGACACTTCCCAGCTCACCCTACAACCCTATAACCCACTCACCCCAACCTTAATATATCCGATACCCACTTGGAGCAATCCCACTCAACCCGAGCACCCCTTAATGAGAATGGTGTACAAAAAGGAATGGAGGGCTAGGATTGAGTATGCTGCCTTGTACACACACAAGCAACACAACCCAATACAAAAGATGTCTTTTGGACTTCTATAAAGAGAAATAACAAGCCGAGAACCCTAACCGACTGTTTTTCCTTTCATAGTGTATAAATTTATTTAAGTTTTTCTTAAAAATGTATTGTACACTCAGTTATTTTAAGTTTATGTTGAAATAATTCAGCTTTAATACAAGTTAAGAGTTTTTGTAGAAATTACATTGTCGAAATTTTGAAGATAATTATAAGTTGTTCTTAATATCTGTTTAAAATTATATAAAAATGTGTTCAAAGTTATTAAACTTTCACTTATAATCAATTATCTCTGCTTCTTTTACCCCAAAAATCAGTTAAAATATCGATTAATATATAAAGGAGTGTTGGTTTAGACCCCAAAATGGGTCCATATGGGGGGTTGTAATGGGTTTAACACTCAGCCAACTTTGGCTGAGTGTGTGGAGTTTATTAAACCACTTAATCAAGTTTTTTAGTGCTTATAAATAAGTTTTTTAAGCCCTTTTTTGCTTTCTGTCAAAGTTTTATAAGCCACAAAGTGAGCTAAAACCCACTACCGTGTAGACACTTAGCACGAACCTTTTTGTGTCTTATTTTGAGTGTTACTAGCACTTTTCAAAACTCCCCTTGTTCCTATCTTTTAACCTCTACCAAGTTAAAGTCAAAATACCGTATATGTCCATTTCTTTGAAAACCCCTACCTTTAAGCCTAAATTTCAGCTGTTTTTAAAACTCCAAATGGTCCCAAACTTTGAAAATAAGCTCATTTGCCTCTATTATAAATCTGTTTGAGTTTGTTTTTAACTAAAAAGCTCTTAAGTGCTTATTTTCATAAGCCCAAAATAAGCCCTTGGCCACTGCATTGGCCTCCCCTGGTGCAAAAAGCACTTTTAAGCATTTGTTTTCTCTGAATTTAGTTTAATAAGCACTTAATTTTTTAGCTTTTTAGTATAGCCCCTAGGCCCCCCTTTAAGCCCCCAAAATAGTGTAGCTTAATTATGCCTTTAGCATAGCTTATTTTAGCAGCAAAGTAGAGGTTTTTCTGTTTTCTTTTAAAACTGTTTAGATTAGCTTATTGATTCCAGCTTATTTTAGGGCTTATTAGATTTCCTTAGCTTATATTTAGGACTCCCCTTAGCCTTATTAACTGTCCCCCATAGTTGTAGCTTATTTTGTTAGCTTAAATCCCAATAAGAAAGAAAAATAAGCTCATAAGCTTAATAAGCTTCTGCAGCCCCAAAAGCTCTCATTTCTGGCTTATTAAGTTCACTTCAGCTTATGCACCTTTTATGAAAAATGTTCTCCTAAGTCCCCTTTACAACTTTGCTTCTTTTACTTTTGCATAATAAGCTGGTTGGACTTGCTTTGTAATCGGGGTCCAACTCAGGGACCATTTGTGTAAATTCCATTTCTATGATTGCCAGAGTTAGTCCCTAGTGTTACTTGCCACCGTAGATCTAATGTCCTTACCCTGTAGTCTATTGTTTTAAAACAAAAGCAGTTAACTTTAAGTTTAGTTTTATTTAATTTGAAATAATTAAATTAGGTTAAATTTTAATTAGTTTAATTACTTTATATTTATTCATAACTTTAGATGGGCATTTTTTATATTTTTAGACTTGTTAACTTTTTCTTATTTAATTTTATAGTTTTTTCTAGAATTATAACTTTATTTTTTGTCTTTTTCTATTTCTTATTTAATTAGTTTGTATTAATCTTAGAAATTCATAAAAAATTTTTTAATCATTAAAATTAATAAAAAAATAATTTTCTTTTTTATAAATATTTTCTTTTTGTCATTTAGTATGTCTAGGAAAAAATATAAAATTATTGTAGGCTTTATTTTTTCATAAAATTCAGTCTTAGACCCGTTTTATCACCCCGGTGCTTTTACCGTTTTCTTTTTCGTTTTACGTTCAAACGACCTCACATTTTTTTTTTTTTTTTTTTTTTTTTTTTTTTTATTCTAGTTTTTTTTAAAGTTTCAAATTACTTAATTATAATTTTAATTTTGATTTTTAATTTAATTTAGCATTTATTTTTCTAATTTTTATATTTAGGTTTCCGATACCTGATTCTGTTCCCCGTAATTTTTATATAGATTTAATTTAGGATTCCCTATAACTAATTTTGTTTCCCCTAGTTTTTAAGATCACCCATTCCTATATCTGTTTCCAATCCATAGATTAAATTAGTTTTATTTATATTAATTTTAGTTGTAATTATACTCAGTGTTTCCATCATATTTAAATATTTCTCCACAATCAATTTCTCATCAACCAGAATTACCTTCAATAAGAAAGCCTCGTGGGACATACGACCCGGGAAAATCTCTTTCCCGAATCTTTTTAAATTCATTGCTTCTATCTTGTGTATTTTATCCTTTTGTGGAATTGACCTTTGCTGGTCACATACATATCTTCTTAAACGGTACTAACCTAATTACAACTAAACAGTACTAACTAACTGATCAGCACTTAACACTTTGTACTGTTAGTAACTCAATTAATAACTATCGGAACTAATATTATTACTAACGTAACTAAATTAGGAAAACAAAATTCCCAACAATCCTCCCATAAACAATAATGTAGCACTCTTTAACTTCATGAGTTCAATCAATTTATCATCTAAATTCAACGAGGATGTATCCAAACTCTTTAACATAACTAGATCTTTAAAACACTATCCAACTCAATAGCAACTATGTCTTCTCAGCAACACAACAACACCTTTCAGCAACAATCCAACTGAAGTAGGCTTTGTAGTATTTGCAAACTACAAGCCAAAAACGGATTTATTTTTCCATTACTAGTAGAAAAAAAAAAAGAAACGATTGCTCTGGGAGAGTTAACTCTTTATTTTAAAAAATATGGTTGAGTTAATACCATACAGTTTTATGGTATAATGTCAACTATAACCCTATTTAAGAAGTCTTTACCACTACCGTATTGCTTTGATGGACTATCCAGATCTTATGCCTATTACGCATTGGGTGAACAATGACCATTGTTGTGTGGTTGTTAGCCAACACTCAAACCCTTCTCAATTCCATTCACAACATCATTCTTCATCTATCTGTTCCTTAATAAATCTTATCAAATCAAGAGCAACAGAACTTTCTCTTTCAACTTCCAAACCAAGATCAAGAATCCTTTGCAATAAATATTTTGAAAGAGGATATCTTCTTTCAACCAACATATGAATAACTATTCCATCCTCAAATTCTAGTATGCAGACTCCACAAGATTCATACAATCTCCATGTGACAATCTTCCAATCTTGTTGACCACTCCAGAAGTTACTTTGTTCATTTCCTTCTGTTGAGGATTCCATCATAATCTTCAAGTCTCCATAGCGGTACTTTGCCCATCGGTACTAACTCTGCACTTTCTGTACTAACTGTTGCCAACCAAAGAATGAACAATTTAGGTGCCATCAGTGCTTCAGTACCATCTAAAGCTCTTCCCAATGACTCTCGAAATCCCAATGAAGCTTCTTGAAATGCATCACTTATAGGTATAATGTTTCTTCACACTGAACACTTAATACAAACTATACAACATATCATATTGCCCCTCTTTTAACCAATTCAGCTATGGATTTACATCCCAATATAAACAACCAAGAACTAGAACCTCCTAACATTAAATGCCATGGTTAGAAATCACTACATAGTCATCAGTATTGGATTTTAAGCACCTGGATAAGTTTTCTTCTCATAAGCAAGCCTTATGAAGTGGTGCACGAATAAGCAATATGCTTTGTTTTGATGATATACTGATTCTTTACAATGTATAATTGTGCTGTTCCATTATTCAATGTAGATCTTTATGTTTATGAAATTGAACCCATAGTCTAACATTTGATTTTGAATCCACAGAACTTGCCCACAACAGCTTGCAGTAGCAACATATTTTGCCTTTGTAGTAGAAGTAGCCACAATGGTCTGCTTTTTGCATTGCCAAGAAATAAGTCTCCTGCCAAGAAATTAACAACCTCCTGTTATGGATTTCCTGTCAAGATTTGCTCTAGCATAGTCACTAACTAGAAGGCTTCTAGGTCAAAGGAGGACACTCTAGGATACCAAAGTCCCAGTTTGGGTTTGCCCTTTAGATACCTAAAAATTATTTTGACAGCACTTAGATGGGAGGTCTTTGGAGTGACCTAAAATCTAGAACAAGTACAAACTGCAAACATAATATCAGGCCTAGAAGTAGTCAAGTACATTAAGGAACCAATCATGGATCTATAAAGATAGACATCCACATCACTTGCTTCCTCATCCTTGACTAAAGGCTTTTGGGTCTCAATTGGTGTACTAGCAGTCTTAACATTGACAAAGTTAAACTTCTTCAGGATTTCTACAACATATTTATCCTGACTTATAAAGATACCATCTGCTTTCTGTTTGACTTGTAAACTAAGAAAGAAGGTGAGCTCTCCCATAGAACTCATCTGAAATCTACCCTTCATTAATGCCTCAAAATCATCACACCCAAGTTTTTCTTGAAGAACAAACTAATGATATCATACCACAAAACATTGAACTAATATAATATCATGTTAGTCCTTTCTAAATGAAAAAGAGTCTTGTCCAATATAGTTCCTCTTCTGTATCCATGTCAACAAGAAAGTAGAAAAGTAACATACCAGACTCTAGGATCTTGGTGGAAGCCATAGATTGCTTTCACTACACTGTATTACTTTCGGAGGATAACTTAGGATCTATAAAATCTGGTGGTTGAGACACATAGACCCTCATCAATTTTTTCCCATAAAGGAAGGCACTTCACATCCATTTGATAAACTATGAAGCCCATTTAAGATGCAGGAAAGGCAAAAAAGATCTAATTGCTTTCAATTCCTTGCCACAGGAGCAAAAACCGAACCTCATCATAATCCTATCCCTTCCTCTTTTGCCTATTGTCCCAGTGAGCAACTAACCTTGCTTTATTTCTGACAACAATTCCTCATCTCATCCTTCTTATTACTATAACCCATTTTGGTGTCCAATAGCCACTCCCATAAGCCAAAATCTACATAAAGAAATCCAAACTTTCTGAATCTTGAACTGGCATCAATTCTTCTTGCAATAGCATCAACCTAACATCATCTATCAAGTGCTTCAGAAAACATCTTGGGTTCCATTTTGAGACAAGAAACACATATACAATGCTAAAGTCCTTATGATTAATTCCGGCCTTGCTTTTGAAAAAACTTACAAAAGCATGGTCTTCCTTAACATTTTGTCACTTTCATCTTGTTTGAACTGCTGATTGTGGATCTCCAAGAATTAAAGTTGAAGGATAAAAAGAGTTTATCCTGATGTGGGATAATACTAGACAATCATATCAGTTTCTTTCTAAATTTGTGAAATCACCACTGCACCCACATCATCATAAGATGAATTGGTAAAAATACATCATTAGAGTTTTTTTAAAATGTCCTCCAAGTGGCTGGATATCTGAATCATCTGGTCAGGATTGGGTATATCGATTATCATACTGGCAGTACTAACTCGTTGGCTAGCAGTAGTTATCTATGTTAGTAACTGGCTAGGTTTAGCAGCTCCTTTCTTGTAGAAGCAAATCCGTCAGTTTCTTGTGCAAACTCCTTCCTGAGAGCTTCAGCTGCCTTATTAGCATCCTTTTCTTGCCTCTTAAGTCTTTCAAGTTCATCCAAAAAGACTTGTTCTGCCTCTCTTGGACCTTCTCTCTTTGCATCTGTCTTTAAATCAGGAGTGATTGTTGAAGAGTAAGAAGACCATATTGGCAGTACAAAGCAGTCTTGAGCAGATTCATCCTCTTTTTCAGAATCCCCTGCATCAATAGTGTCTTCTGTACCTGCATTGTGATTAGCTTCTTGTTGACCTGCATGTTTGTTAGCTTGATTCTCTGATCTAACAGGTTGATAATTCATAGAATCAGTTAAATAATCAAGATCAAAAAGCCAAGTTGGTCCTTTCCCTGCAACATTTGGTTTATTCTCTAAAAAGGTGATGTGCAGGTTTTCTTCAACTCTCTTGGTTTCTAAATTGTATACCCTAAAAGCCTTGCTTTGTAGAGAATACCCAACTAAAAACCCTTCATCTGATTTTCCAGCAAACTTGCCCAGGTGGTCAATGGTATTCAAGATGGTCACATGGCACCCAAAAGGTCTTATATAACTTATAATTGGTATTTTACCCGTTAAAAGTTCATAAGGTGTCTTATTATGAGGCTTGGTCACTAATACCCTATTTAGAACATAACAAGCAGTACTAACTGCTTCAGCCCAAAAAGTGTTAGGTAAAAATGAATCTGCAAGCATGGTCCTAGCAGCCTCAATAAGGGTCCTGTTCTTTCTTTCAGCAACTCCATTTTGTTGTGGAGTTCTGGCATTACTATATTCCCTCTTGATCCCTTTTGACCCACAGAATTCAATAACATCCTTGTTCTTGAATTCTGTTCCATTATCACATCTAATAGTTTTAACTTTTTGATTCAATTGGTTCTCAATTTGTCTTATAAAGTCCTTAAGGATTCCACTAGTTTCATCCTTAGTTCTTAAGAAAAACACCCAACTAAACCTGCTAAAATCATCAGTGATAACTAGGCAATAGGTCTTATGGTTTAAGCTCCTTACAGATGTAGGTCCAAACAAATCCATATGAAGAAGTTGTAAGGAGTGGCTAATAGAGCTTACTGATTTGGCCTTACAGGAGGCCTTGTGTTGCTTTCCTTTCTGACAAGCAACACAAGTGTGGTCATTTTGAAAAATCTTTGAAGGTAAACCTCTTACAAGGTTTCCCTTTACAAGTTTGTTTAAGTTTTTGAAGTTAACATGACCCAACCTCCTATGCCATTTGTTAGATTCATCAATTGTGGCCTTTGCAATTAAACAAGCTAATCCTCCTGAAGGAACAATGTTCTCTAAATTGAAACTGTACATATTATTTTGTCTGGGGATTTTAAGTAATACTTGATTTTTATCAGGTAACTTAAATTCAGGAGACAAAACAAGACATTCAGAGTCAGTAAACAGAACCTTGTTCTTTTTGTCACACATTTGTGACACAGAAAAGAGATTGAAATGATGAAGTTCTTTCACAAAGCACACATCCTCAAAATCTAACTTACCAGTTTTTATTTTACCTTTACTACCTCCAAAAGCAACAGGGCCACCATTAAAGTCTTGAAATTCAGCAAGGTAGGCCTTGTTTCCAGTCATGTGCCTGGAACATCCACTGTCAACAATTCATTTATTCTTTAAAGCTCTATGTGGATAATCCTGCACATCAAATGAAAGAGATTAGATTCTCTTAGGAACCCAAGCCTGTTTGGGCTTGAGTCTGCCTAGTGGATCTTTGAAAGTGTAACAATTTCTAAGACTGGATCCACCATTGTATTTGGAGACATTGTGCCAGTTATATCTTTGTGGTCTTTAATTACAACCTGCTGAGGGCTTAACAGCAGTTTCCCCTTTACCCCCAACAGTACTAACTACTTTTACCTTAGCAGTATTAACCTTTTGTTTTGAAAAATTTGTGCTAAGTACTGTTGTCTTTTTGAAAGGCCTTGAAGATGGTGAATGAGTTTTGTGAAAAACATTTGATGGTCTAACTCTATTCACAATGGGCTTAACAGTATTAACTTTCATAGCAGTGCTTGTTAGTACTGTCTGACTGTTAACACTTTGCCTAGCAGTACTAACATTTTTAGTACCGCTAGCTCTAGCAGTACTAACTGGAATTTTACCAGTTCTAGTTAGTACTGCTGAAGGAACAAATTGGTTTTGTTTATTTCCTCTATGCACATGTTCCAAATTGGCCTTTCTCCCTTTAGACTAGACTTTTTTGTTCATCTATTATTTAATTCAGCTTTCTAGCCATTCTCTTTCTCATGGAAATCACAATTCACTGATTAAATGAGATAAGACTTCCACATACAAAACATGCTCTTACAGTAAACCCATACCCCAACTCTTTCTTATCAACTTTAGGTTTTTGACTATGTATGTACGGATTCTTAGCACAGTTTCCCTAGTAGTATTTAACTTGCTTGTTAGTAAAAACAAGTGTTTCTTATTCTTTTGTTGGTATAACACATACTCATCTTACTATCTGAATCTTCATACTCCTCAATGATAGAGCATCAGATAACAGACCTGAGGTTTAGACATTTCTATTTAGTTTCATTGACAACTGGTTCAGACAACAATTCAGAGGGTTTTGTACTAATGTTAGATTCACGGGTATCAAATTCACTTATTTGGGATTCAGATTCACTAGGTTGAGTCTGTTTTGGACCATATGTAAATTGTGAGTAATCTACTTCAATATCAGGTCCATAGGGCATATAATTCCCTGTCATAGGTGGGGATACAGCATGCATTCCACCTGTTGTTACAAACCTATCATACAAAGGTTGTTTTTCTAACTCAGTTTCTTTATTCATAAAAACACTTTGTAAAACTTCATTTTCATAGCTCAAAATACCATCATATCTGTGATCCCCATACCCAAAGACCAAAACTTTTAACAATAGCACACATTTGGGTATTTAGCAGTTTACTAAGATTCTTAGAAGAGTTATGCCATTTTTCTACTTTAGCCTTTAAATCTTCTTTTTCTTTTTGACTTCCTGCTAGTAATTTTCCTTATGTATGTTAGAAACATCTGTGTAACATCTAAATCTATCTTCATTAAATTTTATTTTTTTGTTTCATACCAAATTTTTCCTTGTTGATGAGCAACTAACTGTGCTTTAACTTTCTTAAGACCTTAAGTATATGCTTTTATTTCTATGCTTGCATTACTAAGTTTGTTCTCTCTTAGCCTCATACAGTTTTTTAATATTAGCATAAGACTCTGACACTTATTTGAAACAGGAAAATTACCTCAGTGTCTGATTCTGAGCTTTTTCAAGCCATCAAGCATAATCTTCATCTTCTCTGAATGATTTGTCCAATCTACACCTTCTCCATCAATTGTCACCAATGCTTTAGAGTCCTCCTTCTTTCCAGTTCTGCTCCCATCCTTGGTTCCCGAATTCCATGCATCCCTCCTCCTGTTGTCTTGATTTCCCTTGATTCTACACTCTCTAGCAAAATGCCCTGTCTTGTGGCAATTGTAGCATTCAACTTTGGTTTTATCAAAGCCAACTGGTTCTTTTGCATCAAATTGTAGCTTTCTACCAGTCTTCTTGTAAAACTTTTTCATTCTCATTGAGATCATGGCCACTTGCCACTTCAAGTCCATTTCTTCAAGGTCATATTCATCAATCTGTTCCAAGTCCTCATGATCCAGTTGAGGGCAACTTGATTGATTAGCAAGTAATGAGTATGATGATGTTTGTTCATACTGTGAGTTTTGACCAGAAGGATTGGGAACACTATAAGCGGTACTAACTTCATTAGTACTGCTGGTGTTCTCAGAGACAAATGCTACATTTTGCGGGCTAGAGGATGATGCAGTAGAGCCTTTTACATCACTCTCAAAGACTCTTAGATTATTGTACAAATCATCAAAGCTTAGACTGTCCACTCCTGGTTTGGTCCTCATTATTAAGGAAACTTGTGACCAGGCAGAAGGTAGAGATCTTAGGAATTTTTGATTTGCATCCTCAGTGGATACACCTGCTCCATGAATTTCTAACTGACTCAGAAGACTTTGGAACCTGTCATAGCCTTTGTGAAGCCCTTCTGAGTTGGATACAGAGAATCCTTCAAACTGTTGCTTCAAGATATACTTCTGCATCTTCTTGGATTCGTCATTTTTCCACCAAATTTAGATTTTTTTTTAAATTGTTAAATTTATTTTAATTTTTAATGATTTTTTATCTAGATTTGATGGCATCCCACATCTCTTTTGCATCAGTCATCTTATGGAATTTAGCAAGATGATCTTCTGGTAGAGCCATAAGCAAGGTGGTCCTTGCTTTTCTCTCTCTTTCTCTTGCTATAATTTCTTCTGCAGTTCTGGGAGGCAAGACCTTAATTTGTCCTTGTGTATCTGTAGTGATTGATACAGGACCATTCCCATTTTGTATAACCTCCCAGATTGGATAGTCTGTATGGGCCAAATAGTGTTCCATCTTCATAGCCCATATATCATATTCTCCTTTTTTGAGAATAGGCAGCTTGATGGTTGATACTGTATGAGGAGTTTTTGGTTGGTGTTTTAGTGATAGAAAAAAATAAAAATGGTGGAGGTGGTGGTGGTGGTGGAATTTCATCTTGTGATGCAGACATGTTTAGTTTTGAAGGATGAAGGTTTATAACTGGATTTGATTGTTCTTCTTATTCAGAGTTTCTCACAGGCTCTGATACCACTTGTGAGTCCCTTGTTGAATAGATCTCTGCAGCCTATTAAGGATGATAGCCAAGATGTATAAATACAGTTGACTATATAGAAACACTGATTATGAATACTATGTGTTAATGCGGAATCTTAACACAAGTACTAAGAAAAACAATGAAGAACTAAATAATAATTTCTATTAATCTGCTTTGAATGATTACAGATTACTAACTATGAGATATACTTTGTATGAGATGTATATGGAGATCGTCTGTCTAACTATGCCAAGAGGGATCCTTTTATAGACCAAGGATAAACCCTAACAGGCTTACAAAACGCGTACATATCTTTTCCTTAACTAATTTTGTTTCCCGTAGTTTTTAAGATCCCCATTTCCTATATTTGTTTCCCGTAGATTAAATTAGGTTTTATTTAATTAATTTTAGTTGTAATTATATCAGTGCTTCCATCATATATTTTCCATCATTCAATTTCTCATCAAACCAGGATTACTTTCAATTGCAGCCTCGTTGGGACATACGACCCGGGAATATCTCTTCCGGAATCTTTTTATTATTGATTCTTACTTGTGTATTTTATCCTTTTGTGGAATTTGACCTTTTGCCTTGGTCAAGGGCATTCGGTCAGGATCTGTATTAGGGTTGCTATATAAGTGTGTGCTATACAGCGAATCAAGGGATCACGTTTGATATCTTCCAGAATATTATATTTATTCCATATTTTAAATACGGTGTATTGGTCTTCTGGATACGGCGTATTGAGCTTTATTCCTTTGTGGTCTTTGGTGAGTGCAGGCACGGATACGCCGTATCTTCCTTGATGGATACGGCGTATTGGTCTTCAGAATAGTAATCTTCAAAATATCTTCATTTAAGCTCCAGAATACGCGCCTTTGGCTAATATTCACCAAGTACTCCATAATTACTGTAATTCTCAAATATAAACGATTAAGTAACAATTCTTTGCAATAACTATACAAAATGGGTTAATAACATGGGATAAATGATGCTATAAAATAGACGTTATTTGATGTCATCAAATATCCCCCCACTTGAATCCTACTTGTCCTCAAGTAGCCTTTAGAAGTTTATAAAAATGTATCCCTAAGGATATTTTCCGTTAAAACATTTATTTGATCTATTACAAGTACACAACCAAACACCTCACGAAATAGGAAGATGAAAACACTCAAATCACTCAACTAATCTATGTGGTAACATATAACTAATTCGCTCAGATGCTTGGTCGTGACGAGTATTCTATCATAAGCTTGGCAACGATACACATCTCCACCACTAAAGCCAAGGAGTAACAAGTTTTTAATGGTAAATATAGGGTTTTGTATGGAAAGGCTTACTGTTGATCATTCTATAATCTTTTACCAGAAGTACCACTCCAACAAGGCAGCTGAAGCATACTTACATGACCATAACGACGGAATAGACATGTGTGTTCGATCACATCCCTATTCTAATTTAACCAACGGTTAGGATGAAGAATGATATAGGGTAGGAACCTTCTAACTTTCACCAAAAGTCGTAAACCAACGAGGCAGCTAAGACATGCATACATGGTCGTAATGATGGAATAGACATGCATGCTCGAACAAGTCCTCGTTCGCGTAAAACCAGCGGCTAATCATTAGGTGAGAGGGAAGTAAATTGTTGTTAAATAAAAATCAAGAAACAAATAGATTAAGACTAAGATACAAGTTGCTAGACATTTTTTCTCGACCGTTACCATGATAAAGACACGACTATTTACAATGTCTTGATCATCGATTAAAAACAACAACCTAAGTTGGCGTTCCTGTAACGGTCAACTTCCCAATCATCCCAAAACTTTACATACTCTATAAGGCAAGTGGCGATATCCTCAACTTTGTACAATACTCTACATCGTAGATTTTTTAGACATATCAACGAATAATCGATCCTTCCTGTAATTCCTTCGGTAATGCTCTTTTGCGAAACGATTATCTTTAAACTTTCTTCTCTTTCTTTTTTGTTACATTTTTCTAAAAAAAAGTTGATTTTTTTCCATCTATATACCAAACTCAAAGTAGTTTCACCATCTTCACGATCATAATAATTCCAGATAACTCGTTCGATAGTTTCTTCATTCTTCACCATTAATTGTGATGGTAGTAAAATCACATGAGTTTTGACTATAATATACATTCCCATTCGCAATGTGTAAATTTCCAACCGCACCAAAGATAGAAAATGACACAAGACTCGGGAAATACAAACTTTACACTTTAAGCAACTAGCAACTGTAAATTAAACTTAATCTAACAGGGTAGGTTAAGGTGTAAGGGTGTAACGAAACAAATAGTTGGTGTAGTTCCTAAAGGATTGGCTCTACGGGTTATTCTAGTGAATCTTCACTCTAAATATGAGAGTGGAAAATTGTTTAAACTAGAGGTTAACTAACCGGTGTAGTTAGTTAATAAGCAACATGGAAAGGCAATTTGGGTGTAATCCTAAAATTTACCAATTTAAACAAGTTACTCCAATTAAATCCATAATATTCATTATTGTGGTCTCGAGTGATATACCAAGCCAATTTCTAAAGTCTACAACATCATCGACACACTCATATTTTATGGAATTTGGGTAAACATTTGGAAACGGATAGGCTAAATTTTCACAATATCTAACAAGGGTTATTATGTGTGGGTTATGTATCAAGTAATATCACAAAAGTATGCTTGAATTTTTTTTTAATTTGAGCATAATTTAAGCATTTTAGTGTGAAAATTAGGACAAGTAAACATTCTAATTCCATCCCCCCATTTGAATTATACAACGTCCTCGTTGTATAGATAAAACATTAAATACGGGAATTTAAAAAGAATTAGAATGAGAAACTCCCCTGATATTTGCTTGGTAGATTCTCCAAGTTGCGTTTATGAGCAAGATTGTGTGCTGGAAAAGCGTCTGAATCCTAGCACGAACAACACACACAGAGAATTCTAGAAAATATGCATTCCACCAACTTCGTCGATATTTCTTTCACGAGGTCCTGTATTAAACATAGGAAAAACATGTGCATTCCTATCTTGGCATCTACGGTTAACTTAAACTTAACTAAACAAGCTAAATACGGGTCAGTCTGGTGGATACGCCGTATCAGGTTAATGAATACTCCGTATTCCAGAACTGACAATAATATTTTTAAAGTGCAATAAAAATAAAGACTGATAACGTCCAGATAATTAATATGCCGTATGGTATGGAGCGGATACACCGTATTGATGTCTGGGAAGATAGACTCGATGAAATTAAATAACAATCCGGGTTGTCTCCCGGGAAGCTTAGACTTGTCTTCAGCTTCTCTTCACTCGGCTCTAGTCACCATCCATCCTTCGTCCATAATCCGAAAGATTTCTTGGTAAGCTCGGCACGCCTCTTCTCTTGTGATCGTAAAATCGTTGTATTCGTCTTCTTTTACAGCAACATACTCTTCATTATTATTGAACGAATAATTGATCATCATATATCTCCTTATATTGCACACCGGTATCTCATGATCTTCACATAATTCTTCTCTCTTATTATCTTCATGATTTATCTCATAAGCATCATCATAATTTGTATATATGTTCCATCGTCTCATTTGTTCGTAACGTGACTCATCATCATCATCATCATCTTTGATAAATCCATCCATGATAGCTTTATTTCTTAAAGCCTCATCTTTAAGTTCACTATCTTCCAAAGCCTCGTACCACTCGTGATTCTGATAATGGAGTTGGTTTCCAATAATGTAAGTTCCGAGAAAGTTTCCTCCATTACAGTATCCATCATTAAACCAACTACATGTTGGCCATTCCAAACATCGAGTCTTATAGTTGAAAGGCTTGCAAGTATGTTTAACTGGTGTGGGTTTGCTCCAAACTCCAGCGTTAGTCCATGGCTTCTCATCTACCCATGGTACGTCTTTGTTCCATTCATAGATCCAATCATCCTTGTAATATTCATAGGTCTTGAATCCCTCAATGTCCTTAGTAAGTAAGTCTGGATCGATTTGCAAAAGATAGTTAAATTCTTTGAATGCCTTGCACATAGGTGTTTCAAAATTAAATACATTAGTGTCGATCCTAAAGACTTCAGCAACTTCATCCATATCATTAGAAGATTCTTCATCTGTGAGCTAAACTTCATCATCTCCTCTGATCCAGTAAATCCATAATGCTTTCATAGTATTTAATCCATTATCTTGTAGTTGAAAAACTTCGATCCCAACAATTCAGTAAATGCAACATCAGACGGATCATATCCCATGTCATCATTAGCTTCATGCTCTGAATCATCATCTATTTTTGAGTCACACGGGATATTAGAAACTTTAACTTCATATGTGTAACATTCCTCAATTTCAGGTCATTTTACGGCTCCTATTATTCGTCACTATTTATTTTGGTTCGATACGCGTTCACTTTTAATTTAACTTTTAAGCTAAATCGCGTAGACTAGAAATAATCATTTAATGTAAACGGTCATCAAATAAATTAAGGTTTATAAGTAAGTCTGGATCTACTTTGAGAAGGTAATATTAAATTCGTTTTTTGAAAGCTGAACTGAGAAGGTCTCGTATAGTAGGTAAATAACAATTAGTGTCAATCTAAATTGACTTTAGCAATTTCATCTTCATCATCAGAAGATCCTCGTCTAGTGAGCTATACTTCATATCTCTCTTGATCTAGTAAAATACTTAATGCTTTCATAGTATAATGGAGTTTTCCACATAGTCTGTATGTTGGAAAATTTTGATGCCAACATTGCGAATTTAGAAAAATGGCAACATCCAGACGCGATCATACATTTCTGTTAGTCTTCATCATGCATTATGCTCCGCAATCATCATCTATTTTTGAAGCATTGCATGGCATGTCCAGTAATCCTTAAAACAACTCTCACTGCCTTACTATAAAGCATCCCTATCCATTCCGCTTAAACGACTTTGTACTTCTTCCTGTGAATGAAAACTTTCCAACTGGTGTTCATTCGCATGCACCCTCCCCCCCATCGAACCTTAAATCTTAATTTTCTGATAATCCTTTGATACCTTTGTCATTCCACTTTGTAACACCCCTCAAAATGGGTCACTACGTAAATTTTCCGCGACAGCGTTACTTCATAAGTACCATTGCTCAAGTCATAAAAAGACACTAAACGACCTCAATCTGTGTCGTTTTATTTAAAAGTAATCTTGAATTATTTAGGACTCCAATGCATATCAAGTAAGCCATAGAACCCCGCCCCCCAACTAATCTTGCCTGAGGGAGAAAAAACATGCGGTTATAAAAAGTGTCAACATTATTGTTGGTTAGTTCATATAGTTTTTGTAAGAATAAATGTTGATACCAAAGGTTTTTTGTTGTATGTTTATGACCGTTATTCAATCCTTGTTTGTTCTTCAGAATGTATGCTATAAATGTTGGAAATCAAAGAGGTTGTAAAGTTTGAGCTGACATTTAAACCCCAAATAGTCACCAAAACGTATGTTATGTGCGTGTCAAATCAAAGAGTTGTAAGATGGCATGACTAGCTCCGATTTTAGTGATTCTTTCGAGCACGTCTTCGTAATTGAAAGTTCTATCAAAATATAATATTTTCAAAAATAAGTATTTGAGATGAATAGTGATTTTTATTGTTCATAGTTTATAAAATTATTTTTATAAACTTTAATTATCGTAAATTTGCGAAATTCATAACCCCTTCGTTATTGATCGAAAAATTATGATTCTTAATGTTTTGGAATCGTAAAAATATGTACTATCTGAGAAAAATAACTAATCTTATATATCAGAAGAATTTTGTAACTTGTCTTTATAAAATTACTTTTATAAACCCGTTTACTATCGTATAACTTGTAAACTATGTATCTCCTTCTTTATAAAGCGGATTTTTAAGTTTCTTACCTTTTTGGAATCCTCATGAGATGTAGTATTTTATAAAAATATAAAATGGATGCTTTATTTTTCGAATTCTAACAGAAGGTTTTGATATTTTTGGTAAAAATGTGTTTAAACTAGTTTTTATAACTTTTTAGTTTAACCACTTTGTTACAAGTTCATTACAACAACTTATATCACATGTCTTACATCCTTAGGGTCTCTAGTCTATGATTTGTCCAAATATTGTCCAAGAATCACAAGATCCATAAGTCTACATACTTATTAGTTCATGAACTTTTATAAATACACTTTTTAGACAACTTGTTTATATACACTTTTTATACATAAACCAAACTTGTACATTACTTATACTTCTATTATAACATGATATTAACATCCATATAACATATGTAAAAGTATACCAAATCATAAACAAGTATAAAAATCCATTTTTACAAGTAAATAAGTTCTTAAATGGTGATTAACTATATAAACATTATATATGCATAAAATCATGAAAGTAAAGAGATTAGGGTTTTTAGGTAACCTTAATATGAAGTAGGATGATGAACAATATGATCTAAACCCTTGTTTAGCAAACAAACCCTAGCTTCCAAGTCTTAGAAAACCCTAAATCCAAGTAAACCCTAATCTTGAACCTTCTTGCTTAATCACTTGTAAACCTTAAACCAAACCTTCTAAAGAATTTAGGATATCATATATATGTTGTATGAACACTTATGTATGTTGTAAATAAAATTTGTATAGATAGTTTATGGTGGTGGTTTTGGCCGTGACATATGAGGAGAGAAAGAGAGAGTTTTTGTGTTGTTTTTACTTTAGCAAATGAGATGTGTGTATTACTTCTACTAGTGAATGCCTTATATAACTCTCATGGCTAGTCAAAGATCACTTGTAGAAAGTCCAAGACAAGATAAGGGTTTTTAAGAAGTCTTTGGTCAAGGCTTGTGAAAGTCTTGAAGGTTTAATGAGTTGTTGAAGGTACAAGATCTAGTTGCAAGTTTGTGATATTTCTCTTGTGATTTCTTCACCAAATCCGGCCCTACATACATATATATAAGATATTTTTGTAATATTTGAGTATTAGGTATAATAGTGGGTATTTGTTGAAGCGTAGAAAAGTTTTGGTGGTTCCGGGAATGCCTAAACGTATTTTATTGCGAAACGTAACCAATAAAAATAAAATGAACAAAGTTAATAATTATCCTCAAAATAATTACTTAACACTTGCTTGATATAAACATTTAATTGTTTGATGCCCGTTTACATTGAACAATAATTTTTAGCTTACGCGATTTAACTTAACGGTTTCAATTTAAAAGCAAACGCGTACAATACTAAAAATAATTAGTGAATTTATTGACGACGTATAATGACCCTAAAACACGGGGTGTTATAGTCTTCTCCCGTTAAATGAGCCTTGTCCTCAAGGCTTAAGACGTGACACTTGACGACGGAGCGGTTTTTGTGAAGAGATGCGGATACTCCTTTCGAAATTGGCCTTCATGTTCCCATGTGAACTCAGGACCCCTCCTAGAGTCCCATCGAACCTTGACAATTGGGATACGGCTTTGCTTCAATTTTTGACTTCTCGATCCATGATTTCTACGGGTTATTCCACAAAATGAAGCTTGTCATCAATGTGGTGTCTATCTAATGGAACGGCTAATGGTTCGTCGGCATAACACTTTTTCAAGTTGGATACATGAAATGTATTGTTAACCCTGCTCAACTCTTGAGGCAGTTCAAGCTTGTAAGCAATGGCTCCAACCTTAGCCAATAGCTAGAAAGGTCTAACATATCTGGGGTTTAATTTCCCCTGTTTGCCAAAACATATTACTCCTTTCCAAGGCGAAACCTTAAGCATCACTCTATCTCCAACTTCTCCTTCGGTATATCCTTCCTGATCATACCTCCTACATCTTCGTGTTTGAGATTCTCTGGTTTCTGTGCTCCAGTCTGAGCATTCAAGATTTGTTTAGGAAGATCCAAGCCAATAGTCATAACTAAGGCTCGAACTCTTAATGGTTTAATCCGCTCTTTCCTGCTTAAATCATCAGTAACAACATTTGCTTTTCCTGGATGATAATGAATTTATGTCTATGGTGATGTCGTAACTTCTAAGCTTTATGGTATTACTTAGACGTTGTAAATGGTATATTGGTATATTCCTTAAATGACGAGTAAACTTGTTAGTGGATCATTCTAGGTGACTAGGGATGCGTCTTGACTTTTAGACATAGGATTTCGTATACAATGATGTCGACCTTATATAATAAGGTGGTATAAGAGTTTACTTAGTTATTATGATTGTTAGTTTGGTTACTTTTGCTAGATACGTTTTATGAATACATGCACAAAACTTGATAGAAAATTGTTTCTTGAAAAGAAGTTTTAAGGTGACTACTCTCAGCATGGCATAGTTCTTCCTAAATTATACATAGTTGATCAGGCCATGTATAATCGAGGACTAACGATGCATTGCTTATTTTCGTCAAAATAGCGTTATGATTTCATGATATTTATAAGAGTAGTTTGCAAGAGTAAATAAGTAATCTAAGTTAATATTGACGAAATTTTCACAATACGATGATTTGGTAGATAGTGGGTTTCATTGTTTTCCCTCAAAAGTACTACATGGTTTTCTTGATACTGCAACTTTTAATACAAGCTAATACATAATTCCTAGAGCAAGGTATCTATGGGTGACGTCTGAGCTGACTGGTGACTAACTCCTAGAGCTTCCTGAAGCTCTCTTGGTCATGTCGTTGTGACTCCTGAACTGAATCCAACTGTCACACCATCTCCATATGAGCCCTTTTTTCCTGGCTACGAGTAATCGTCTCGATAGCCTCCATGATCTTAATCTTACCACGCAGAGAAGCATTCTCCGCCTCGATGGGCACCCCTTGCAAATACTCATGAATGCCTCGAATAGCCTCCCCGTGTTGGGCTTGTGTCCTCACAACGGCAGCTACATGAAAAGCAACTGCAGCGACGGGCTCTGGGCAAATGATATCCACTCTGATATCGATCGGGTCCCTGAGATTATCCTCAGCAGAGACAGGAATAGTAGGTGCAGCCATATCCTGCACAAGCAAAAGTTTATATAAATCACATTTATATGAAACCATGCAGGATGCGTGCAGTATGGAAAGTAAACATGATGCAAGATGATGCCTGGTGAATGAATAATGCACTCATGGCAAGGATGGAAATGTGTCATGGCGAAATGGAATGCATCATGGTATGAATGGATGATGGTATGAATGGATGATGGTAAGATATCGTATTTGATAGTTTAATGTTTAGGTAGCGTTTAGGACCTAC
This sequence comes from Tanacetum coccineum, assembly GCA_026074375.1. NCBI lineage: Eukaryota > Viridiplantae > Streptophyta > Magnoliopsida > Asterales > Asteraceae > Tanacetum > Tanacetum coccineum. Next base: position 28,330 of record BQNB010026023.1, read on the forward strand.
AAACTTATAGTACTACCTTGCCTTAAGAAATGTTTTAGTATTTATATAAATAATCTTTATATAAATAATTGTAGAGTATGTGTGAAAGAATGTGAGCACATCTTTGTATATATCTATGCAAGACCCTTATAGTAATCTACGTACTATAATATGAACACGTATATGAATCATGTAAGCATCTAGTATGACCAACTAATGCAACAAACAGTGTGTATGTCCCGTAAAAAGCCTTTTAAAAATGTGATCGTTGAAAATGGTCATAGTCTAGGTAAGATATGCAACCTAGTTCTCTATAACCTTGGCTCTGATTACCAATCTGTAACACCCCCAAAACTGGGTCGCAGCAAAAAATGTTTCCGAGAGCGTTATTTCATAATACCATTGCTCAAGTCATAAGAGAACGACCTCTAACTGTGTCGTTTAAAAAGAAATCTTAAATTATTTAGACTCTAATGCACATCAAGTAAGCCAAGCATCTAATCCACCTGAGAAAAACATGCTTAAAAAGTGTCAACATAAAGTTGGTGAGTTCATAAGTTTTTGTAAGTATAAATGTTGAACCAAAGTTTTGTAAAGTATGTATAACCGTTTCAAATCCTTGTATGTTCTTAAAAAATGTATGTATAAATATTGGAAATCAAAGAGTTGTAAAGTATGCATGACCATTTAAATCGCCAAATAGTCACCAAAACGTATGTATGAGTGTTGTAAATCAAAGAGTTGTAAAGTATGCATGACTATTTCAATCCCCAAATAGTCACAAAAACGTATGTATGAATGTTATAAACCAAAGAGTTGTAAAGTATGCATGACCATTTAAATCCCCAAATAGTAACAAAAATGTATGTATGAGTGTTGCAATTCAAAGAGTTGTAAAATATGCATGACCATTTCAATCCCCAAATAGTCACAAAAGTTATGTATGGTTGGACCACCATTGTTCAAAGTATGTATTACCACTTTATTCAAGGTAACGTAGATATTCATGTGTGTATAAAACAATGATTACGATTACTCTAAGTTCATGAAGCTGTTACGTAGACTCATATATATGCCACTTTATTCAAGGCACCGTAATTGTTCATGTTCATATTCTTGCCATGCTCCGACATGCTATAACGTTCGTTGGCTCGGTAGTTTCGACACCAGTGATAGCTAATCACCCGAACGGGGCTGTCACACCCGAATAGATCTATTTTATAACATTCGCGCTCACCCTCCAGGTAATTCACAGTTCAATCCGCTTAAGCTAATCCGTAATCATTTGGGTAAAAGTAAAGTAATGTCCTTGTTTTCAAAAATGAAGTGAAACAAGCAATGTATTTCGTCCCAAAATAAGTAATTGAGTATGCAGACCAGTTTGTAAAACGAATGCAAATGCACATGTAATGAATTCAAATCAATCATGTAAATGAGATTAGTAACAAGCATGTTCTCACCCCAAAAATTGTAAAGTATAATGTAAAACAGTAAAACATGGGGCTATAAACTCACTTTGTGTGAATGAATAATCCAAGTATAACAGAAAATGCGTCACATTAATGACCGGATGCAATTAAAAGTCGTATTTTATTCGTTTTAGCTCCGATTTTAGTGATTCTTTCGAGCATGACTTCATAATTAAAAGTTCTATCAAAATATGATATTTTTCAAAAATATGTATCTGAGATAATAGTGATTTTTACTGTTCAAGTTTATAAAGATTATTTTTATAAACTTTATTTATCGTAAACTTACGAATTTCATAATCCCTTCGTTATTGATCAAAAAATTATGATTCTTAATGTTTTGGAATCCTAAAAATATGTACTTTCTGAAAAAAATAACCAATTAAATATATCAGAAGTGGGTTGTAATATTGTTTTTATAAAATTTCTTTTAAATAAACGCGTTTATTATCGTTTAAATCTTGTAAATGCGATCTCCTCCGTTATAAAGCGTAATTTTAAGGTATACTTATATGGTTGGAATTCTCATGACATATAGCAATTATTATAAAAATATTAAATAAATACAGTTATATTTCGCATTGTGATCAACCACTTTGATGTATTTGCTAAAAACATTTTAAACTTGATTTTGAAACTTTTTAATTTAACAACCTTGTTACAATTCCATTAAAACAACTTATATCACATGTATTACATTCTTAGGGTCCTTAGTCCATGATTTTTCCAAATACTGTCCAAGAATCACAAGATCCATATGTCCTACATACCTATTTGTATCATAGAACTTTTATATATACAGTTTTTAGAAACTTTTTTATACACATTTTTATACAGTAAAACCACACTTGTATAATACTTATAATTCCATTATAACATGATATTTACTTCCATATAACATATTAAAAAGTATATTATACCATGATTACAAGTAAAAATCCATTTTTCATGTAGATAAGTTTCCTAGATGGTGATTCACTATATAAACATTATATACACATAAAATCATGAATGTAAAGAGATTAGGATTTTTTAGGTAACCTTAGTATGATGTATGGTGATGAAAAACAATGTCTAAACCCTTGTTTAGCAAACAAACCCTAGCTTCCAAGTCTTATAAAACCCAACTTCCAAGAAAACCCTAATCTTAAACCTTTCTTGTTTAACCCTTGTAAACCATAAACTAAACCTTCAAACCTTATTGGTATATCGTAGATATGGTTTAGGAATACATTAAGTGTTGTAAATAATAATGGTATGAATTATTTGAGTGTTGTGCTTGTCGTGGGTTGGAGAGAGGAAAAAGAGTTTTTTATGTTGTTTTCCCAAAGAAAATGAAGGGTGTGGTTCTAACTAGTTGCTTCCTTTTTAATCACCAGGACAGTCAATGTCCTATTAGAAGGCAAGACTCATAAGGAAAACATGGCGAGAGGGTGAATAAGGGAAGTCCTTGGTCAAATTAACTAGTCATGAGCTAGTATAATGAGTTCTAGTGTTATACATGGTACTTAGTTGGTCCATTGTGTGCTATTGGTCCCCTTGGTGAGCAATATACATGAAAATTGGGGGAGGGAGGAAGAAACATGAGTTTTAGATATATTTTATGGTGACTTCTAGCATTAAAAAAATATAGGGAAAAAGTAATTAAGGTATAGGTTACGTAAATATGATGAATTACTTGTAGCATTTGATTTTGGTTTGGTTTATTTTATGAGATATTCGGCCAATATGGTAACATGGATGAAGTTTTATAAAAACTTTGGGTATTGGGTATAATAATGGGTATTTGTTGCAGCGTAGATAAGTTTTGGTGGTTCCGGGAATGCCTAAACGTATTTTATTGTGAAACGTAAACACTTTACGAAACCAATAAAAATAAAATGTAAAAAGTTTAATAACTATTCTCCAAATAATTATCTAACACTTGCTTGTCGTAAACATTTAAATTGTTTGATGCCTGTTTACGTTGAATGATCATTTTTAGTTTACTCGATTTAACTTAACACTTAAAATTAAATCACCGCTTATAAGACAAAAAATAAATAGTGAAATAAATGACGCGTAAATGACCCTTAAATACGGGGTGTTATAGTCTTCCCCCGTTAAGTGAGCCTTGTCCTCAAGGCTTAAGACGTGGCACTTGACGACGGTACGGTCTTTGTGAAAAGGTGCGGATACTTCTTCCGGAATTGATCTTCACGTCCCCATGTAAACTCAGGACCTCTCTTAGAGTTCCATCGAACTTTGAAGATTAGGATACGGATTTGTTTCAATCACTTAACTTCATGATCCATGATTTCTAATGGTTCCTCGACAAAATGAATTTTGTCATCAATGTGGAGTCCATCTAACGGAATGGTTAATTGTTCGTCAGCAAAGCACTTCTTCAAGTTGGATACGTGAAACATATGCTGAGCCCCGCTCAACTCTTGGGGCAGCTGAAGCTTGTAAGCAATGGCTCCAACCTTAGCCAACACCTTGAAAGGTCCAACATATATGGGGGTTTAACTTCCCCCGTTTGCCAAAACGTACTACTCCTTTCCAAGGCGAAACCTTAAGCATCACTCTATCTCTAATTTCTCCTTTGGTATATCCTTCCTGATCATACCTCCTACATCTTCGTGTTTGAGATTCTCTGGTTTCTCTACTTAAGTTTGAGCATTCAAGATTTGTTTAGGAAGATCCAAGCCAATAGTCATAACTAAGGCTCGAACTCTTAATGGTTTAATTCACTCTTTCCTGCTCAAAGCATCAGAAACAACATTTGCTTTCCCCGGATGATAAATAATTTATATCTATGGTGGTGTGGTAAATACTAAGCTCTATGGTATTACGTAGAAGTTGAAAATGGTGTATTGGTATACTCTTTAATGACGAATAAACTTGTTAGTGAATCGTCTTAGGGTGACTAGGGATGCATCTTGACTTTTGGACATAGGATTTTGTATACATTGATGCCGACTTTATATAATAAGGTGGTATAAGAGTTTACTTAGTTATTATGATTGTTAGTTGGGTTCCTCGTGATAAATGCGTTTTTATGAATACGACACAAAACTTGATATAAATAGCAAATTGTTTCTTGACAAGAAGTTTAGAAGTGACTACTCTCAGCATGGCATGGTCCTTCCTGAATTATACATAGGTGATCATGCTATGTATATTTAAGGACTAACGATGCAATACTCATTTTCGTCAAAATATTGTTATAATTTGGCTTGCAAAGTAGAAAGTTAAAATAAAGTTGATGAAATTCTTACGATACATTAATTAAAAGCTAATTTGAAATCATTCGGTACAACAAAAATTTAAGCGAAAGTACAACGATAATTCTTACAGGAAATAGATGTCTAAGATAGCTCCACTTAAGTTTTACGAGGTAATAAGTACTCTCATTAGATGTTATGTTAGATGTCGTGGCACTAGAGTCTTCACGAGCTTTTCCTTTCCAGTACATGTCCACACGGTTCTGAAACTTCACTATTAGACAATTCCTCTTGTAGTGTCCCAAACCTCCACACCCATAACAGATAACTTCAGCTTTCTTTCCTGACACTACGGACCTTTTTCTTTCTTTCAGGACTAGGATCCTACAATCTCTTGCTTGGTGACCCCTCCGTTTGCAATTGCCACATTTTTCTGCACACTGGCCAATGTGGTAAAAATTGCACCTGTTACACAATGGTAGATTTCCAGCATAGTCTTCCTTGTTACTTAGCCTAACAGTGTGTGCTCTAAACACCTTATGCTCTTTATTTTGTTGTTTGCTAGAGCTTCTACTTGTGGTCACCTTCCCACTTCCTTTTGTTACTAGCATTCCTTGCTACTTTGTTTTCCTGCTATTTGGTCTGGTTTATAGACTCATATATAACAATAGCCTCAATAGCATTAGCCACTCGCTGGGCTACAATCCATTTAATTTCCTCAATGCTTATCCCTTGATTCGCAATTGTCATTGTTCTTCAAAATTTAAAGGAGTAATAAAATAAGATTTGTTTAGTTATCTAAGTCGTGTTCTGAAGGTGGAATGTTGCGAAGTGATATGTTAAAGTTGTGTAAGAGTTTTAGGCCATCGTGTTATTCGTAATATTTTGAGAATGTTCTAGTATTCATATAAATAATTTGTAGAGTATGTTGTGAAAGAATGTAAACACATCTATGTATGTATATACGCAAGACCCTCATAGTAATATATGTACTATAATATAAATACGTATATGAATCATGTAAGCATCTAGTATGACCAACTAATGCAACAAACAGTGTATGTATCTCCCGTTAAAACCCTTTTGTATGATGCAATGTTTGTAAATGGTTTATAGTCTAGGTAAAATGCACCTAGTTCCTTATAACATTGGCTCTAATTACCAATCGTAACACCCCCAAAATATGGGTCGGTAGTGGAATATGTTTTTTTAGAGCGTTACTTCATAATACCATTACTCAAGTCATGAGAGAACGACCACTAACTGTGTCGTTTGAAAAATAATCTTGTATTGTTTAGACTCTAATGCACATCAAGTAAGCCAAGCATCTACATCTAAGAAAAACATGCTTAAAAGTGTCAACATAAAGTTGGTGAGTTCATAGGTTTTTGTAAGTATAAATGTTGAACCAAAGTTTGTACAGTAATGTCTGACCATTTCAAATCCGTAGTAATTGTTTCCTTAAAAATGTATGAATGTTGGAAATCAAAGAGTTGTAAAATATGCATGACCATGGTGCAATTTAAAATTCAAGAAAGATAAATAATATAAAAATAAAAATAATTAGGCACTCAAGGCCCTAATACGGAGTCGTTGATTTCTCGATTATAAAAATGGATAAATTTAATATGTACGAACGATTCGCGAAAGTTTTAAAATGGACGATTTTAATAAAAACCGATTAAGATAATAAAATGAATTATTTAAAATTTAGAAATTAATTATAATTTCAGATTAAGTAGTGACCTTAAATACGAGGAATTTTTAAAGATAAAAATAAAGACGGTTACACTTAAACGGATAAACTACCTAAATCGGCTTAAGATTAACAAGAACAAGAAATCGCGAATCGCGTAAACCGTAAAACACAAAAGCTCACTTTACAAGGAAAATGAGAACGAAATATGAATTAAATATGGACATTAAAAGACGGATTGTCACAGCTAATCCGTAATCATTTGGGTAAAAGTAAAGTAATGTCCTTATTTTCATAAATGAGGTAAAACAAGCAATGTATTTCATCCCAAATTAAATAATTGAGCATGTAGACCAGTTTGTAAAACGAATTGTAAATGCACATGTAATGAATTCAAACCAATCATGTAAATGGAATTGATAACAAGCATGTTCTCATCCCAAAAGTTATAAAGTATATGTAAAACAAGTAAAACGTAGGGCTATAAACTTACTTTGTGTGAATGAATAATCCAAGTATAACAGAAAATGCGTCACGGTAATGACCGAATGCAACCTAATTAAATATAGATCGTATAAGTACTAAGCACTTTGATTAACTAATGCCATATACAATTCTATATAGCTACATTGTAGGTCCTTATAAACAGGATCTGAATGAGCCTTGAATGACTTATAGTCCTTTGAATAAATCCAAAGATACTATAAG
>BQNB010026023.1:35774-56453 GCA_026074375.1 Tanacetum coccineum
TAAGATAAGCTGGAGCTTTTGTAGATAAGCTCTTGTGAGCCTGCTTAGCCTTGTTTAAGCAAAGGCACTTGTGAGTTCTCAATTTCTGCTTTTTTATATAGCTCATTTACTTTTTATCTTATTTTTATGCATTTGCTTATTTACTGCTTAACTGTGCTTATTCATGCTTATTATGCTTTGTATTTACTTATTCAGTCTTTATAATGCTTATGATGCTTCACTTTTAGTTTAGAACTCATTTGGTTAAGCCTTTCATGCAATCTGTGATTTTTGGCTTTTAAAGTGCTTATCCTTGTTGCTTATTAGTTTAGTGCTTATTTTCCTTAGAGTTAAGTTTATTTATCATTTAATATCATGTTTGATTATCTGTCTTCAATAAAACATGGTCTTTAAGGTCTTAATTCAGTTAAAAATGCATTTTCAAAGACTTAAAGGGGTGTTTGGCATTAAGGGGCAAAATGGGTCAAATCTGTGGTTTCATTGGTTTAGGTCACTAAGTCAAGTTTAACAAGTTCATTTAAAGTTATTAAATCTGTTTTAAAAGTTTGTCACAGTTTAGAAGTCATTTTTAAGGTTTTAAGTAGTCATGGCTTAAATTTGTGGTTTCATAGTTTTGTGATTCAGCTTAATTATTTAGATTTTGATTAAGTTTCATTTAGGTGTTGTTTCCTTGCTTGTTATTGATCTAATGCAGTAGAAAAAAGTTGCATTAAGTTTGCATTTGCCCTTTGTGTTCTGAGTTTAATACTGCCATAGTTTACAAGTCACTTCAAAAGGTTCAAAAACCATTTTTTTCAATCTCATTTTTAGATTAGTAAAAATCTGTTTTAGGGTCTAATTTTCTTTGCACAAGCTCTTTAGATATAGTACTTTATCTGTTTAAGCATATTTTGCATTTTAGTCAGCTTATACTAGCTTAAAATTAAGGATGCAAAAGCCATTTGTCTTTTTAAAAGAAAACCAAAAAGCTTATATTCTGTGTAAGTAGCCCTTTTCATAAGCATTTTTCTTGGCTTATATGTGTTTCAAACTCCTTTTTGATTGCTGATTCTAGTAGCTTATAGGTCAAGCTTGAGCTGCCTGTAAGTCACTAAGCCATAAGGATCCACTTTCTAGCTTAAAAATAAGCTAGAAAGTGTCTACTTAGGCTGTTTGGCTAACTGTTTTAGTCAAAAGTGCTTATTGCTTTTCTGTGCTTATCTGTCTGTTTTCCTTGCTTATTTAGGATAGCTTTAGGTTAGTTTTAGCTTATTTGTCCTTTAGGAAGCTTATTGAGCTTATTGGAATAAGCCAATCTCAAACAGTTAGTGTCTTTAGTGTTTTAAGCAAAATCTTAAGTTCTGTCATCTTTTTGTTTATTTTCTGGCTTATTTAGGGCTTTTCAAAAATAACTCCAAGTTTTAAAGTTGCTTATTTTTGAGTTATAAAACTTTTTCAAAAAAAAATGTTCAAAAATAAAAACTTGGGAAAGGGGAAGTCTGGAGTGAGCTAGGCTCGAACCCCAGACCTCTACCCTCTCAACCAAGCATATTTAACACCACCACACACTACCACTCGCCCTTGGGACTTTTTCAATTACACTTTGCATTATTAAATATTTATAGTCATTTAGTCCCTTTAAGCTTTCAGCCAATTTCTGCTTATTTCTAGCTTAGTCAAATAAGCTGTTGGGCCACTTTTATTTTTCTTAGGATTAACATAGTTCAAGGTACTTTCTGTGATTTTTTCAGATTTTTATAATTTAGTTTAATATTTTTAATGCATTTTTTTATTAAATCAGTTTTTAATTCATAATAAATAAAACAAAAGTCAAAAAATATATATTTTTTTAAATTTTCTTTTATCATTTAGGACTTAGGAAAATTAAATTTGCTTTCGTAGGGTTAAATTTGTAGAATTTAGTTTTTTAAAGAACGGGTTTTGATCCCGTTAACGTTTTTCGTGTTTTTAACTTATTTGCTTTCGTTTTTAGTTTACCCTTACTTGTTTTTCTCGTAGAATTAGAAAACCCAAATCACAATTTTATTATTCAAGCATTGTTCCACAAACCGATTCTCGATTTTCAAATTCACGCCTCGTCGGGACACGACCCGGGATGGTTTTTTAGGGTTTTTGCTTTGGATAAAAGTAAAAAATCTTCTTAAAAGCCTCACGGAATACTTACTCTCTACTATCATTGATAATTTTGAGATTACCCTTATTATATATATTTATATTTATATATTTATTATATTATCTATTTATATATATTTAAAGGTGTAGTTTCGAATACGTCAAATAAAATCAAACTTCAAAACTGTCCTAATTCGGATCTGATTGCACACCAAAATGTATCACTCTAACTACCATACTTAGACATGCTTTCAGAGGCTAATTTTCACAGGATTATCCATAGACATATGGAACTTAACTAATGTAGAAGGGCTAATCCTAATTCTATTTTTAAGTATAGGTTTTACCCTCACAAACATGACCTAAATCTGACCCGTATTTACTAATCTAACAACTTTTAGTGCAACCAACATTTGAATGACTTCCCGACCTTAAAAACTTTTGAGGCCAAATTTTATGGAAAGTAGACTCTTTTGGCTTATTCATAGGCTCAATAAACATATCAATACATGTTTTTATCATCTAGATAACAGTCGTTGAACACGACCTAAAATTCTGCTCAACCCTAAATCCAGTTTTAACGCAAATCTAACTAAACCACAAGCATGCATACGCATCTAATTCAATCCTAAGCATACTACAATCATAATATATCATAAACATTCTGTATTTTAATTAAAACCCTAGATCCATCATAATTAGGGTTACATGAATACATTAATTAACTAGGATTTAACACACTTACCTTGATTACTAGGTCCTAACATCAATTCTTGGCTAGCTCTTGATCAAGATTCTTGGTTTCTTGTTCTTAGGGATGGGAAATCGACACAAAGGGTTTTGGGGGCTGCATTATGTCGTTCTAGGGGCTTAGGGTGGGATAATGGACTAAAATTTAGGTTTAAGGCTTTTACCTTAAGGCCTAAACTAGTCCTAGCCCAACACAAATTGTTTTAGATAATTAAAGTCCATTTTTTAACCCAAGGCCGATTGGCCCTAATACCTATATTTTGTATATATATATTTTTTAAAATTTATTAATTACATTATTACTTACATTACCTTAAGTTTTTATAAAAACCCAAGCTAATTTGGTAAACCATTTTGCTTAAAAACTACTTTCTAAATATAACTTTCATTTCACAATTCACTTTCTATTTTTAGAAAGTTTACCACAAACATCCATATTTCACTCACTTAACTCTCCTTCAATATGACATATTTTCCTTATACTCGCAATCGTCCATTATAATCCATAATAAATCCAAAGATTGTCATAGCATTACATACTATACGCCCAATCATTCCATTTTATCGCATAGTGAACAATGGTATACCAATCACTTTCCAAAAACATGATCAAAATGAGAGGCCCATACAACTCAAAATGATCTTAAGCACATACTAAGACCACTTAGCACACATGATAATCACATAACACACCACTTAATCACATAAAATGAACACATAGTCATATCTAAAGGTAAACCTAACCTGCCCAAATCACGGGTGTCACAGTCTCCCCTACTTAAGGAAATTTTGTCCTGAAATTTAATCAATTCTACCGCTAATAATATTACTTCCTCCCACAAGGGTACAAATAGCAGCATCACAACTATGCGTAAAAGAAACATCCAAACTACATGAGTCTCGCCCATCCCCGAGGAAACCCCTCAAAACCTTTAAGTTGTGTAACAACTTGTTTCATGACTTAACCCCGCAACTCATCAAACAAGAACTGTCTTGAAATCAAGTTTTGAGTTGTTACAAAACTTAAAGTTTTTGAAGAACCGGCTCGACTTTAGGTTTAATCAAAATATAACACCAACCAAAAATTTTCAAACACTTAAATTTCATATAAACTTTATATTCTCAGGGCAACCTAGGACCTCGATTGGATTTCCAACAAAACTAGTCGATTTAGGACCCCACAACGATTCAACTTCTAAATTTCACGATCTATAATTCCCTTGAGTTCTTCAACAAAACGAAGAGTGTTGTCGGCCTCGATCTCATCCAACGGCACATGCAGATTAGCATCGGCCAAACATTTTTTTTCCAAATTTGACACATGGAATGTGTCATGTACACTACTCAACTCCTCGGGCAACCTCAACCTATAAGTTATAGAGCCAATCCTTTCAAGGATATCAAACAGTTCCACATACCTCGGTGCTAGCTTTCCTTTCTTCCTAAAACAAATCACGCCCTTCTAAGGTGACACCTTTAACAACACATGATCTCATTCCTTAAACTCTAATGGCTTACGCCTATTACCAGCATATCTCCTTTGACGATCTCTCACTGCTTTGAACTTTTCCTTGATCGACACTACCTTATCAGTCGTTTCTTGTATAATTTCAGGTCCAATCGAATTACTTTCTCGAATCTCTGCCCACAAAACATGCTATCTACATTTCCTTCCATACAAGGCTTCAAACAGAGCACACTGAATGCTCGAATGATAACTACCACCAAAATCAATAACACATGCCCTTATTATATCTTCCAAAGCCTGAATCATACGTTAACTTTGTCCATCCACTTGAGGATGCTAAGTAGTACTCAACTCCAATCGCGTCTCTTAACACTTTCTGCAGCATCTGCCAAAACCACAAGGTAAATCATCCATCTTAATCTGAGTTGATCGTCACCAAAATTCCATTCCTTGCTATTATCTTATCAATATAAATCCTTGCCAACTTCACATCTTGAAATCTTCTTGTATAGCTAGAAAATGAGCTAACTTGGTCAGTTTATCGACCATCACCCAAATCATATCATTCCCACTACTTGACCTTGGCAATTTAGTGATAAAATCCATGGTAATTCTATCCCATTTTCACTCAAGTATCTCAGGCTGTTGCAGCAAACCAAAAGTCTTTGGCATTGCAGCCTTTACCTCTTAGACAAGTCCAAAATTTGCTAACATAGATAGCTATATCCTTCCCTATTCATAGCCACCAATACATGTCTCCAAGGTTATAGTACTTCTTATCCGCTCCCAGATGTACCAAGTACCTTTATGCATGGGCCTCATCCATTTCACTTCCTACCAATGGAACCTAAATACAATCCATAAAATACAAGCTCTCGTCTTCTTTCCTTTCCATCTGTTGATCTAAACCATGTAGTCCTTCTACGAATATGTTCTCTTGCTTGAACGCCTCACTTTGGGCTGCCAGTATCATTCCTCTTACTCCATACTAAATGGTCATAACCATCGCTCGAACACGTTCTAGGTTTTCACTCTTCTCTACTCTAACACATCAGTCCCACATTTGCTTACCTAGATTGAGTAGCGAATTTTATTACTCATACTCACTATTTACAATTTAATCTTTAAAGTTACTAACCATCTCTACCTCTTTCCATTTGTTTGGTCCATGTCACGCAGCATTTCCGCTGGCGCGTTCTTTACGTGGGCGTCTCACTGAAGTAGCAAATATCTTGTCCTTAAAACTTGATGGGATAGTCATGGACTTGCTCTTACTCGTCTTAGTTTCTCTCTCCCTATATATCAAAGCATCTACCAATAACATTCGATTTATCGAAGCATACACATATCATTCTTTAGAGTCTGGAATACCTCTTCTCGTTCTGCGTCCCGCCCTCTCAACTTCTGATTCTCTCTAGTCTAGGGAAGTAAGGGGTTTAACATCTTAGATAAAGTTTTGTGATGAAACATAGTAGGTAACCTGCCAATCCTAAGAATAATTGTATCTCGGATGGTGTCTTAGGTACTTCCCAATTCTTCACTGCCTTACTCTTACTTGGGTCCATGTGAATACGCTATGGTCGACCACGTGACCAAGAAACTGTACTTCTTCCAACCAAAACTTACACTTAGAAAACTTAGCATACAACTTCTCCTTCCTCAGTAATTCCAACCCTAACATTAAATGAACTCCATGCTCCTCTTCTTAACAAACGACACTGGTGCTCCCCATGAAAAATGACTAGGTCCTATGAAACCTTTGTCTTGCAACTCTTGAAGTTGTTCAGACCATTCTTGCATTTCCGAGGGTGCTAGACGATATGGGGACTTCGCGATTGGCGTCGCTCTAGGAACTAAATCTTTACAGAACTCAACTTGTCGTTGCGGCGGTCATCAATAAGTCTTTCGGAACATATCAACAAAATCTTGTACGACGAAAGTATCACCCACTTTTGGTTCATCTACCTTCTTGTTCAATAAGGTTTTTGCGACTCCTTGAGTACGTTCACCCGGAACCCGAAGTATCTCATCACCTTCCAACGATATCCTAACCACCTTCTCATGACATAATATCAACAACTTTTCTCTTGGTACAACTCAGTCATTTCCTACACTCACATCAAAGCTTCCACGGAAACCTCTAACGGTATCAATGAACTCCCAAGGTTATGAATAAATCGAATTGGATAACAAACCAAATATCGAGTAAAAGGCTAGTATACATATGGGGGGATTTCAATATGCAATAGACGCGGGGATCAATTGAAATAAGAATACTTTGAAAGAAAGGATACTTTATGTACCCGGCTAGGAGCGCAAACGAAAGAAAATCAACAGGCTTACCATGACAAATGAACACATAAAAAAATATCAATACGAAAGACGGGAATTCTTATACCAATTATTGACTTTACTCGAAAGACCAAATTAACTAATGTTTTTTATAAAAATCAATTTAAAATAAAGAAAGTCACTTTAAGTATAAAAATCATTTTAAATAATAAATAAAATTGTATTAAATGTAATCTTTATAAAATTCATTCTGGTTGTGATAAAAATCTAGAGATGGTTATCTAATGGTGTATCGTACCTTACCACTATGAATCACTTTAAACCTGCTTTTTATAATAAAATAAAATTTATTTAACCACTCAACAATTTTCATATCCTATTTGCATAGGCCATTTAAACATATTCTATTTACAAAGATCATTTTAAACACAGTTTTTCCCAAACACTAACATAATACTTCAAAAGGGCTTTTATAATTAGACATCAATTATAAAATCTGTTACTCAAACAAAGGGCACCATAATACCAAAAGGGATCGTAAAACACCGTACAAACTAAAGAAAATACCAGGAACCATATACTCAAAATAAAATCAAACAAAACTCATGCAAGACGTTACGTACTCAAAAGAAAACGTAAGGTCTTATCCAAAATAACGATCAACAGAGCAAACCTAAAAGCATTGATACTAACACGTCGCCAACGGGTTACGAAAACCAAGGGATATACAACCAAGGGAGTAATGATCCACACTAATATGTTAGGAACAATTGGTGCTTAAAAGAAACGTTTGATGCTCATACAAGTAATCAATGCAACGAAAGAACTAACGAAACGCGCCTATATCCGAAAAAGCAGATCCGAACAACCAATATACATCAAGACATCGAATAGGAAAATCGGGTATCCTTACTAACAAAGTACGATGAAGGAATGCTAAGCTTAGACTTAGGAAATCCGAATAAACAACCGAGCAAACGAGTAACCTCTATAATAGTAATATTAGGTATCCGCAAATACTAGATAGAAGAGAAACTTACTATCTCTACAACTCAATTTAACATATCCTCCAATTAGGGTAAGAGAATAATTCTCTACCCATACCACCATCCTTATCATGAATACTCATATAAAAAACATATTACACTACCACCTTACAACCAAACACAAATAAATGCAATCATGGTCATAAGTCTACGTGTGTGATGCCTTTATAATTATGTTGGCAACCATAATTATAAGTGCCTCCTTTCACACGTGTACTTACTTCCAAGATTACCCATTTCAATCATAATTTACATATAAGCACATATACCATATTGCACATCTTAAACCACTCCAACTTAACACATAAAGGATGTTCCATCAAATAAATACTTACTTATATAAAAAAAAATCGAAACGACATAAAGTAACAAAAATCTCGCAACAACTCCTAAAATACAAAATATCCGAAAGAAATAATCAATAACAACATGAAGAGGTAAAGGACAGAATAAACTTATGTTGGGCCTCACTTGGGTTTGACTTTGCCTCCGCAAGAATCACCCAACTCTATGGGTCCAGCCCTACTACACGCATCCGACAAACGATCAACTATCCTATCTCATTCGGTTCCATAAGAGACTCCTGTTATAACGCTTAACTCCAGTTGGGAAAATGGTTCCCCAATGAGACTTCTTACGAATGGGGGAAAAACATAGCTAAAATACTAAGAAAGTAATATATATCTTATCAGATAGGGGTAGGCAAAATAACTAAAATGTCAACTTAGCAAAATACGAGATATATAAGCTATGCAAAAATAGAGGGGAAGCATAGCAGTTATAACATCAAACACTTAAGCCCTAAATGAATCTACATGAAGGACCCCTAGGTTATAGTTTAGGACCAACCACCTACTTTTTTATAACCAAAGGCTCTGATACCAATCTGTCACACCCCGCCTAGGCGGAAACACGAGGCGTAACATCATGGATATCATCACAATACAATGGTGTCAACAATAGAGAGAACTAAATGAAATAGATAAACCAATGAGACACAATGTGCCATGACAATATCTAACACAAGATAAAGGAGTCTTGCATTACGATAGCAAAGTCATACCACAAGGAAACATATTCTAAAAGTCTAAACATCCAATGAACAATCAAATAGCAAACAATTCAAAGGCCATAAATAAAATCTCTAGGAGAATGACTCCGCATGCACGCCTACGGTCTCACTAGCCACTCTTCCTAACATCAACATCCTCAACATGATTACCTGAAAATGATGCTTAAAACGTCAACATAAAGTTGGTGAGAGTCATAGGTTTAAGACATAAAATTCTATCTTTCAAAACCAATTGCTGCGATTAATAAAACAAATTAGGGCAGAACAATTTAAGCTAGCTATCATACAGGCTATCACGCATACTCATAAACAATCACAACAGTCATGGGTAATCCATTACCCTCCGATCGGAACACACAGAATTGAGTATTATTTCAACCCTCCAGTTAGATTTGGTATAGGTAGATCCACTACCCTCCAACCGGAATCATACAGATTTGAGTCTTACTTCAACCCTCCAATTAGATTTAAATGAGTAGAACCACTACTCTCTAACCGGAATCACACCGATATGGGATAGGCGTATTCCTCTACTCCAACCTCACCTGAAGCACAAAGGCAGATCCAAAACAAATCCACACAAGCTACACAATCACAAACACAAACGATTAACAACGCAACCAAGCTAAAAGCTCATGTTCATGTAACACTCATATGATGGATGTCTAAGGGTTTAATTAACCATCATGGGTCACCCTGACACCATGCCCAAACTTAACCACTTCATTAACTCCTTCCACTAGTTACTTATAATTAACTCAGAATTGCAGAATTTTATCATGACTTTACGTACTCCAAACCCTTACTTAATGACCCTTATAATTCATACCAAAAATCAACCATGCTCATTTATGAGTATATTAGCTACCTTTGGATTCCCAAAAGCCATTTACATGCACAAGTACTCCTAAGAAAATCAAACCTCAAAACAGTCCCATACTTAGACATAAAATCAGAAGGTATCCTTCTAAGGTTTCTCTATATACATATGGAACTTAACTACTGTAAAAGGGCTAAGCTCAATTCGAATTTTAAGTCAGGGTTTTACCCTCACAAACATGACCTAAATCTGACCCGTATTTACTGTTTTGACAACTTTTAGTATAACCAATATTTGAATGACCTCCCGACCTTAAAAACTTTCCAGGCCGGATTTTATGGAAAGTACATTCAATGAGCTACTGTTTAGAGTCCAGAAATACAAAAAAAAAACTATTACCATCATGGAGATAATCGCTCGTAAACACAACCCTAAATTCTGCTTATCCTAAATCAAGTTTTTATCGCAAATCTAACCTAACCAATTGCATGCATACACCTCTAATTCAATCCTAAGCATACTATAATCATAATATATCATAAACATTCTTTATTTTAATTAAAACCCTAGATCCATCATAGTTAGGGTTACATGAATGAAAATTAGATAGGATTAACATGCTTACCTTTGATTCTTAGCACCTAGAGCACAACACTTGAATGATCTTGGACCTAGCTCTTGAAATCGACTCTCTCCTAGGGTTTGGGGGCTGAAATCTCATGGCAACACAAGGGGAGGGGAAAAAGAACTAGGGTTTTTGATTATTTATGCATGCTATCCTTATCCTAACCATGTAAGACTTTGTTTAGTTTTAAAACTCTTTTGTTTTTCCCTTTTTCTTTTCTAACCGTCCAAACCAAGACCCTTTTATTATTTATTTTTTTATTAATTTACTTATTTGCTTTATTATCTTAATTTTTTACAAAAGTCTAAGCTAATTTGATTAGACCTTTTTACTTAAACGTTAATCACTACACTTTCTAAATATAACTTTTCATTTCCAAATCCACTTTCTATATATGGAAAGTTTACTACTAACTTCCATATTTTGACCACATTATTCCTTTCCAATATCCAACACATTCCTATAAACGCTTAGATCCTAAGACCCTAATTACGTAGGCAATGCATTGCACCACCACTCTTTCCATTTCCAATGTCCAGCACATAACAAATGGAATACTTAACACCAACTCATATGCACACCAAATAAGATAATCATTTACCTCTAAAATGACATCATGCACATACGAAAACCCCTTCAATCTACATAATGAACACATAGCATGCAAGAAACATACAAAATGAACACTTAGCCATTTCTAAAGGTATAAACTAACCTGTTCAAATTACGTTTGTCATAGTATCCCCTCCTTTAGGAAATCTCATCCCGAGATTTAATTAGCCGACTCATCAGCATGATCAACAAACAAATGAGGATAGTTAGACTTCATATAATCTTCGCACTCCCAAGTGAACTCGGGACCACGCTTTGAATCCCAACAAACCTTCACAAGTGATATTTTACTACGCTTTAAACTCTTAATTTCACATTCCAAAATCTCTACATGTTCCTCAATAAAACAAAGAGTTTTGTCAACCTTAATTTCATTCAATGGAACATGCATGCTAGAATCTACCAAGCACTTCTTTAGGTTTGACACGTGAAACGTGTCATGTACATCACTCAATTCCTTGGGAAACCTTAACCGATGTGCTATAGGACCGATCCTTTTAAGAATCTCAAATGGCCCTACATACATCAGGGCTAACTTACCCTTCTTCCCAAAACGAACCATGCCCTTCCAAGGTGACACCTTTAGCATCACACGATCTCCAACCTCAAATTCCAATGGTTTGCGCCTGTTGTCAGCATAGCTATTTTGACGATCTCTCGCCGCTTAGAGCCTCTCTTTTATAACCACTACTTTATCAGTCGTTTCCTGCACCAATTCAGGTCCAATCAAACTACCTTCCCTATTTTTAGCCCATAACACAAGTGACCTACATTTTCTTCCATGTAGTGCTTCGAACGGAGCGCACCGAATGCTAGTGTGATAACTATTGTTATTAGAGAATTCAGCTAAAGGTAGGTGGACGCCCAACTAATACCACTAAAGTCCTAACACACACGCCCTTAAAACATGTCCCTCTAACTTCTGAATAGTATGCTCCACTCTGTCAATTTGTTTGGAGGGTGATAGAGCCGTGCTATATCAAACGCGTTTCCTAAGGCTTTCCTTAAACTGTTTGACAAGGACGTGATGTAAACCGTGCATCACGATCTGAAATAATCGATACAGGCACTCCATGACGCGCGACAATTTCATCGGTGTACAACCTCGCCAATTTCTCCATACTATAGTCTTCATGTATTGCCAGAAAATGTGCTGATTTGGTCAATCTATCAACTACAACCCATATTGAATCGTGCCCATTCCTTGTTCTAGGTAATTTAATGATGAAGTCCATGATGATGTTTTCCCACTTCCATTCAGGTAGCTCTGGTTGTTGTAATAAGCCAAGGCCCTTGATGCTCAAAGCCTTCACCTTGCACAAGATTAAACATATCGCAACATAGGTTAGCAATAGCCCTCTATTCATTCTGCCACCAGTAATATATCTTTAAGGTCCATATTACAAAAAATACTTATCCGCTCCATGATTACAGAATACCTGACTTTATGAATACCTCATTCCATAATACTATTCTCACACCTCCTACCAATGGAATCAATATTCGATTCCATGAAGTATAAACTCCCGTCTCCTTTCCTTTTCATCTGTTGATCTAAACCATGTAACCTTTCATCCATTATATTCTCCTGATCAAACGCCTCACCCTGAGCTGCCAATATCATCCCTTTCACTCCAGACTGAATAGTCATTGCCATTGCCCGCACCCGCTTAGGTTTCACCCTTTCCTTCCTACTTAGTACATCCGCCACCACATTCGCTTTACCCGGGTAATATCGAATTT
This sequence comes from Tanacetum coccineum, assembly GCA_026074375.1. NCBI lineage: Eukaryota > Viridiplantae > Streptophyta > Magnoliopsida > Asterales > Asteraceae > Tanacetum > Tanacetum coccineum. Next base: position 48,315 of record BQNB010026023.1, read on the forward strand.
CACACTTGTTAGGAATTACAGATTTGATGATTACAAAACCCATAAACAGAAATGAAGAAAGAAGAAACAAAAGGAAACAAGATATGCTAAAGAAGGAAACAAGATCAAGATTAATGTTGATTGAAATCAACATTAATGTGAGATATAGATCGTCAAACATATAATGCATTAGTCCAACATGAATGTGATGATTAATGACAATGTAATTAGTTTTTCAAATTGTATAAGTTTCTATTTGAAAGCAATAAGGACCTATTATGTAATAGTTAGTTAGCTTTGTTAGTAAGCTAGGGTTTCTTGTAACCTCCCTCTATTATATAAAGAGGGTAGGCGTCTAGGTTACAGGTATCCAGAAACATAGAACTCTCCCAATGAGAGTCTAGTAAACGTGTGCGTGTGTGTACACAGTAGTTAGTTAGTGAATAGTTATTTAGCTAATAGTTAGTTAGTAGTTCCAAAGTATAGATTTGGGTCAAGGTAAAAACGTATGATAATAAAACCTTGTTTGATAATATATTGTTCTTATTATTCGGATGTGCATATTTATATTTTCTATAATTCATTTCTGTCTATGGCTCTGATACCAAAGATTTCTGTTGTGCAGCTTATTATTGTGATGACATGTTCTACCATTGTTTCTTCATGCAGATTGTTTTGTAATATCAAATAGGGGAAGATTGCTAGGAATTACAGATTTGATGATTACAAAACCCATAAACAGAAATGAAGAAAGAAGAAACAAAAGGAAACAAGATCAAGATTAATGTTGATTGAAATCAACATTAATGTTGAAGATATAGATTAGTCAAACATTAATGTGATTAGTCAAACATTAATGTGATGATTAATGTCAATTAATTAGTTTCCTAATTGTATTATGTTTTCTTTTGAAACAATAAGGACCTATTATGTAATAGTTAGTTAGCTTTGTTAGTAAGCTAGGGTTTCTTGTAACCTCCCTCTATTATATAAAGAGGGTAGGCGTCTAGGTTACAGGTATCCAGAAACATAGAACTCTCCCAATGAGAGTCTCGTAATAACTTGTCCGTTTGAGTACACAGTGAGTTATTTAGGTGAAAAGATTATTTTAGCTAAATGTTAGTTTTGTAGTTCCAAATAATTGATTTGGGTCAAGGAAAAACGTATGATATAAAAACCTTGTTTGAAAAAATATTGTGTTCTTATTAAACGGATGTGCAATATTTAATTTTCTATAAATACACATTTCGTATATGGCTCTGATACCAATGATTTCTGTTGTGCAGCTTAGTTATATGTGATGACATGTTCTGTCCATTTTTCTTCATGCAGATTGTTTATTGTAATATCAAATATGGGAAGATGCTAGGAATTAACAGATTTGGATGATTACAAAACCCATAAACAGAAATGAAGAAAAGAAAAAACAAAGGAAACAAGATATGGCTAACGAATGAAACAAGATCAAGATTAAAAGTTGATTGAAATCAACAATAATGTGAAGAAATAGATTATTCAAACCATTAATGTGATAGTCAAACATTAATGTGATTGATTAAATGTCAAATAATTAGTTTCCTATATTGTATTATGTTTCTATTTGAAACAATAAGACCTATTATGAAATATTAGTAGCTTGTTTAGTAAGCTAGGGTTTCTTGTAACCTCCCTCTATTATATAAAGAGGGTAGGCGTCTAGGTTACATGTATCCATTTTAATAGTAGACTTCTCCAATGAGAGTCTAGAAACGCATAGAAAGCGTGTGTAGTAGTTAGTAGTTAGTTTCTTTATTAATGTTTAAAGAAAAGAAACCTTATTAGTAACATGATGGTGTCTTTAAATCCTCTGCGTGTTACAATCATTGTTATCATACCTTAGATGAGTCCTAATAACGATCTATGAAGTCATTATAGGATTTCACAATTGGTATCAGAGCAGGTTGCTCTTGATATCTAGGATCTATAAGGTATATATCTTTTTGGTTTTTGGGCTGATAAGGATCTCATACAGAACTATTTTTCAAATAGTTATTATTCATATTGATTTTTATGGCTCGTTTTGAAGATTGTATTAAAGATGTGTTTACAAGACGGTTGATAATCACTCATTGATGTTGTATTGAGAGTTTCACATATGCGTGTTCTTATTATATCTTAAACGGCGTACAACGTTTAATGATAACTTATTCGTACTTTTAATGATGTGACAAAGACTTGACTTATCTTACAATGACAAAGTTTTGCCCTATCACTTAAAGGATTTACCTTATTAATGTCCTCATGTCTCATTTATAGATACATAGATTTTGTCAGAAATGAGGTCTACTCTCGAAGAAGAAGGGTGAGTTTCTTTATCACGTGGATAGTACAAGACATAAGACACAAGTTTGGGATATTCAACTTCTTCATCAAATTCGTTATACTCTGTTTTCTTCATCAGTGATCACTACATAGAGCCTACTGAGTTCGAGATTCAAGAGATGGTAAACATATGGGTTTAAGGGAAAGCTTATTGATTAAATGTTTAACCATCTACAGGGTACATATCCACAGAAGACCCCTACCTGATTATAACAAAAAGGGGAAGAGGTTTCGTTTCATTCGTATATTAACTTCAGGGGAAGTTCGTGCTTATTGGGTTTTGTCATTATCAACTAGGGGAAGACTGTTGGGAATTATATTTTGAGTTGATAAGATAAAACACGAATGAAACAAGATGGAAACATAAAGGACCAAAGTTGTAGTCAAAGAATACTACAAAAGATAAGAATTGAAGATTTGGTCAAAGATAATGATTGAATAACTAATTGGTCAAAGATAATTAATTTTATCATTATGAATAACTAATTGGTCAAAGATAATTAATTTTATCATTATTATCATTATTAGTTTCCATGTAAACCTTGACTCCTTATACTATAAAAGGAGGTCTAAGGTATGTAGTTTAATAATCCATCATAGTTAGATCTCTCCCAATGAGAGTCTAATAGTTAGTAGTTAGTTTATTAGATAGTTAGTGTAGCCTCAAGGATTGTGGATCCTTGTTACAGTTTGTAACCATTTATTCTGATCAAATTAATGGAGGCTTGAATGTTTAGTAGTAAAACCTTGTTGAATAGCATTATTGTTCTTATTATTCCGCTGCGTGTTAATGTTATTCGTAAAACTAATCCTAGATGGGCTAAACGATTCTTAACAATTGGTATCAGAGCCTCGTGGCTCTTGATCTAGGGTTTATAAGGTTTTCCTATGTATTTATTTTTCTGTAATTTTTTATCTATAAACACATATATTTTGGGTCCACAGACGCCCTTGGATCTTGAACAATGAGGATGTGTATGGTTCATTTTGGAGGTTCAGTTTATGCTATAATTCTTGATTGGAAAAGTTACACGCTCCTTTACAAATATTTGGTCAGAGTATGATACGATTCAGCCCTTCGACATTATACTACAGGATACTATTGGATCCGTTTGATGTGACGCCTCACTGCGACTAGCGGATCCATAGTAGGGATCGCCATGCTAAATATTGTCATAAAAAATTATTCAAAGACATTTTATTACATGATATGATAATAAGCAGTCTTTTTCCGCACTGAAGAAGATTTGATCTATGCAACTGAGTTCAAGATTTCAAGAGATGGGTGATAATACTTTTAAGGGGAAGCTTATTGTTCATATACTTAACCATCTACATGCATCACTTGAGGGGAAGTATTTCGAGTTATGCATAATAACCTCTAATTAGATGATTACAAAAAGGGGAAGAAGATTTCTGTTGTGCAGCTATTATTGTGATAGTACATGTTCACCATTGATTTCTTCAATCATAATGTTTTGTAATATCAAATAGGGGAAGAATGGTTATGAGAATTAACAGAGTGTGATGATTAACAAAACGCCATAAACAGAGAATGAAGAAAGAAGAAACAAAAGGAAACTGATATGCTAAATAAAGAAACAAATCAAGATATGTTGATTGAAATCGAAACATTATGTTGAAGATATAGATTAGTCCAAACCATTAATGTGATTAGTCAAACATTAATGTGATGATTAATGTCAATTAATTAGTTTCCTAATTGTATTATGTTTTCTTTTGAAACATCAGGAACCTAATTATGTAATAGTATTTAGCTATGGTTAGTAAGCTAGGGTTTCTTGTAACCTCCCTCTATTATATAAAGAGGGTAGGCGTCTAGGTTACAGGTATCCATTTTAATAGTAGACTTCTCCAATGAGAGTCTAGAAACGCATAGAAAGCGTGTGTAGTAGTTAGTAGTTAGTTTCTTTATTAATGTTTAATAAAGAAAACCTTATTAGTAACATGATTGTGTTCTTTATATTCCGTTGCGTGTTACAATCATTGTTATCATACCTTAGATGACTCCTAATAACGATCTATGGAATCATTATAGGATTTCACAACACTCATAATCACTAAATAACTCGATCCATCTCCTTTGACGCATATTCAGCTCCTTCTGATCAAATATGTGTTGGAGACTCTTGTGATCCGTGTAAATAACACTTTTCGTACCATATAAATAATGTCTCCAAGTTTTTAAAGCAAACACCACTGCCCCTAACTCAAGATCATGTGTCGTATAATTCTTCTTATGAATCTTTAACTGTCTTGATTTAACACCCCCAAATTTCACGCAGCGGAATATACAACATTGGGTGTTAATTCATAGTACAATTGCACAAAGATATAGAAAACGACTCGAAAAGAGGCGTTTAAAAAATATTGTTCCATTTAAAGAAGTTTCAGAGTAACTAAACATGCGTCCCACAGAATCGTTACCAAATTCATAACATAAGTTTTCCAAAACATGGATAATTGGTTTTATAAAATGGAAACACAACACAATACAGTTCATTAAAACTTTTAAGCGAAGACTCCTCGTACACAGCATCCTTCACCCTTGATTTCTTGAGATAAACATGCTTAAAAAGTCAACAAAATGTTGAGTGAATCCATAGAGTTTGTAAGAGATAAAAGAGAACACAAGATTTTTGTCATCGTGGAGCTTGTTGTACACGACAAGCCATTAATCAAGTTTCTATTGCAATAAGCTCATGACACCGAAGCCTTGACGTTAACGCATATCTTGTATGTAAATTCTTGTTGCCCCATAACTAGGTATTATTTCCTTATACCTATTTTCTAAATACAAATTGCCCGTTGACTGGGTGCTCGAAGGATTCGATACATACCTCCCGATACAGGGTGTGTCAAAACCCAATAGATCAATACTTGTACTCCTCTTACCCCATTAATAGGTAATTAACAGTTCGATGATGTGGGCTTTTGAAATTGCTACTTATGCAATTAATCACATATTCCGGGTCCAAGCATACCAAAAGTATTTTGTGCTCAGTTTATAAAACAAGCATGTATCTCCCTCGCGGGGTTTTATAAATACAGTTAAGAAGTTGAAAGGCGAGGCTATGAACTCACAGTAAGAGCAATTAGATCAGAAGTATTATGAGTCTTGAATGAGCGGGAAGTACTCCTAGGCACCTCCTAAAATACGTGACGCGATTTAATACGTAGAAAGTAATAATACGTAAAAATTAAACATGTGTTCATGAATTGTGTTTCCAAGATAAGCATCGCATTTCACTAGAACTTCCCCAAGCCCTTTTAATCCCAAATTGACTTGTAACCTGGTCTTATAGGCAAATGAACATCTACCAAGTTTTTTACTCTTTACCCATCAACTCACACAAATTTACCCGTTTTGGTTTTACGTCTAGTAACTTTTATTTATAAAATTCTAAAATCTTCCAACTTTGTCTGATCATAAATCAAAATCCGTAATTCATATGAGCATGAGGTTTTCACCTCCAGAAAGCATTTTGAGTCTAGTTTCCAAAAATATAAGTCTCATAATTTACAAAGTTTCGTAACTATGTGAAAAGACCATTTTAGCCCTGGTTGTCTAAAACAGAAAGTTAGTAAAATTTTACCCTTTACTAAAATGGCCATAAATCCCAAACCATGATAGCAATGAAGGTGAGGTCAAAGGCTATGGTTTCCTTATGATGTCTACTACTGACCCAATCTTTAAGATCTATTATTTTATGGCAAAAATTTGGAGTTTAACTCGTATTCTAATCATATGTCTAGATTTGACCTATTTTCTTGTTTTGGCCATAACTCTCTCATCCCAAGGAGTTGGTTGAGCATCCAACTATCCTATGATGCTAAGACATGTATCTTTCAAGTCATGTAATTTAATCATAGTCTCCAGGCTAAATATCTTTAGATAATCACACGTTTTGCTATTGTTTTCAAAACAGTCCCATTATTTTAACTTAAAACCTTTGTAAACATCATTTTACTTCATCTAAGACCTAACACAATGCCATGACTAATTGAAAAAAACCTCAAGAACATAATCACATATATATATTCAGAACTTAAACATCCATTTTCATGGATTAAAATTAAAGAAAACAAGAAATAAAAAGGTAAGACTAATAAAAGAAAGATTAGGGCTTACAAAAAGAAAGATTAAGGCTAGAGAATCAAACACCAATCACTCCTTTCTTGTGTGGGCTGAATCGAACCAAAGAACACAAGATTAACAAGCTTCTAATCCTTGTCTAATGATGATAATACTCTTCTAACAAAACCCCTATCAAAACCCTCAAGAAAACTTCAAGAAACAAGCTCTAACTTCTTCAAATCTTTAAGAAATTGCACCAAACTTTGCAAGAGGCTTTAGGATGGTGTTATAATGGATAAAAGGAGTAGGAAAATTTTGTATGATAATGGTAGTGATGAGAGTAATTTTGGCAGCAATGGGCAAACAAAAAGATGGAGAAGAGATTTGAAAATGGGAGATGAAGAGTGACTTGCATGTATAGGAAAATGTAGAAGTATGATTAGGTTTATAGAAAAATGAAAAGAGGTTGTGTGTGGATATGTAGAACCGGCCATAGGCCTTGGGTTTGTGAAAAGAAATAAATTTTTTTTTGATTTTTAGTTATGTATAATTTAATTAAAAGGGTGTGTAAGGTTAATTTAGAAAAGGTAAAGTTTTAAGGTAAAAACGCGAGTTTTAGCAAGAATTTACGTAAACGCGAAACACAACGAAAAATGAAAATGGTGTAAATTATAATCGTCGAGGAATATTATGAGATTATTAAATCACTCAAGATGCGAAGACGGAATAGATTCCTAAATACGGCTCACGCAAAGCTAAGAACGAAAAAAATCTTACTAAATCAGGTAAACGTAAAATTAATAACTTGCTTAGAAATGAAAATAGAAATAAAGCTTGGAGTAAATAGTGACCTTAAATACGGAATGTTACATCCTCTCCTACTTAAGGGAGCGCCGTCCTGGTGCTCGATTCCTCAATCTTGTCTTCTTATTACTCGAGAAAAGATGAGGGTACTTTCTTTTGAAGAAATCTTCTCTTTCCCAAGTGTATTCCGGACCTCGTCTGGAATTCCATCGTACTTTGACAATAGGAATTCAACTTTGCTTGAGCTGCTTCACTTTGCGGTCCATGATTTCTACTGGTTCCTCGATAAAGTGCAATTTATCGTCAAGTTGGATCTCTTCAAGTGGGATAACCGAGTTTTCATCCGCTAGACATTTCTTGAGATTCAAAACATGGAAGGTGTTATGAATTCTACAGAGTTTGTCAGGAAGCTCCAACTTGTATGCCACGGGACTAATTCTTTTTATGATTTTGAATGGCCCAATGTACCGTGGACTCAGCTTACTACGTTTCCCAAAGCGAATTACGCCCTTCCAAGGCGATACCTTTAACATAACCATATCACCCACTTGAAATTCCATCAGTTTGCGTCTAACATCCGCATAACTTTTCAGACGGCTTCGAGCAGTCAACAACCAATTTTTAATTTGCACAATCTTCTTAGTTGTCTCCCGTACCATTTCTGGACTTGTGAATTGGCTATCTCTAACCTCACTCCAGCAAACAGGTGACCTACATTTTCGCCCATATAAAGCTTCAAATGGCGCAGCCTTAATGCTCGCATGATAACTGTTATTATAGGAGAATTCGACTAATGGAAAATGTCGATCCCAACTACTACCAAATCAATTACACATGCCCGCAACATATCTTCCAACGTCTGTATAGTTCTCTCACTTTGACCATATGTCTCTGGG
>BQNB010026024.1:0-25027 GCA_026074375.1 Tanacetum coccineum
CAAGACACACACCTCTTCCCATCTTTTTCCTTTCTCTCTAATAATATGGCTTTCTATTTGTTCAATCCTCCCCGACCTCCGGATTTTCTTTGTTAGCTAGTGTTTCTTATTATAACAAGCCGTAAGTGGGTAAAGTCTCTATGAGCTAGGGTTTAACAAGATCACCATTGCTTTAATCCCTAAGATGAATTATAATTAGCAAATAAAGATGCTTTATGCGGATGCTTTAATTGTGACAAAATTAATGTGTCTAGGTCTTAGGATGAAGTCCCGCCTAAGTCTAAGAATGATATGCCACCTCGAGATAAGTAATCATTGCACTAAATAAACAAACCAACTTCTAATCGGTTTAATGATGGCTAATACAGTTTTCTATTATAAGGCTTGACCGCTCTTTTATCTTCTGTTAATTTGCTTGCATAGGTTAAAGTGTCTTGAATCGATTGTAGTCACCACCAAACTTGTGCCAGTCTTTCAGGCTGAAACCCCCCTTTTTACATGTTAGAATTAGGATTAGAACTAACATAGGATTAGCATAGATTTGACTTAGATTAGAATTAACTTAGATTAGTAAACCAAAGTATTAATAAATTAAGAGATTTAACCTCGCTTCAAGTGTTCGACACCCTACTTACCACGATTCTACCACCGACCGGGTACACTGCCCGTTGAAGTGTTGTTTTTTGTTAAGTCGACAAAATATAAATTTAAAACTTGAATCATAAAAATATACACCACACAATGACACAATCACTAACCCTTGTACCCCAAATTCACCCAAAAGTCACTCCCCAAATGTACCCCATCCGTTTCTGTTTTCGTTAATATTATCTTACACCAACACCCCCACAACCCTTTAAAAGCCCTCTTTGACAGTAATGACTAGTACTTGTGCCTAAGCGGTGGAGGTTTTGATCCTTTACTAAGCCTATGGTAATTTATATGCTATGACATGTAATGAGTGTTGATTTTCTGTTTCCCATAGTTGTTATAATTTATTATACACCCGAGAGAAAGAGAGAATCCAAAACACTTATATGAGATGCTAGTATATACTTTCCGTGCTTTTAATTACGAGGTCTAGAAGGTTGTGTTGTAAAATGCTTCTAAAGAGTAGGTTAAATGACCCTGATGACATCAAATAACGTCTAATTTATAACATCATTTATCCCATGTAATTAACCCATTTTGTATGATTATTGCAAAGAATTGTTACTTAATCATTTGTATTTGAGAATTACAGTAATTATGAAATCCGGAACAAGGATTTTGATCATCTAGAAGCACTTCAGACTCTAAGTTTGACAAATCAAGATCGACTGGGATTTTTGATCTATTTTCTGACAAAAGAATACTCGAAGGAAGTGGTTGCGAAAACCTTTGGCGGAAACTATAGGATCATACATGAGCAAAAAACTCGAGCTGACTATTATCGGGAGGTGCTTAGGCCTAAGATCGAATAAAGACAATGATAATTTTGAACTAAAAGTCCAATTTCTCAAAGAACTACGAACCAACACCTTTAGCGGTTCGGATCATGAAGATGCGAACGAACATATTGAGAAAGTTCTTAAGATTGTGGATTTATTCCAACATCCTAAATATTTAACTACTAGACCAAAGGGTTTTTGTGATGCTTAGAGCCTTCACTATATCCTTAACTGGAGCCGCAAGTCGTTGGCTTAGAAATAAACCATTTGGTTTGATTACAACTTGGGAAGATCTAAAGATAAAATTTCTAAGCAAATATTCCCACCTGCTCGTACTGTAAAGAAAATAGAGAAGATCAACAACTTTTAGCAAGAGCCAGATGAAAACCTTTATTAAGCTTGGGAACATTTTAAAGAACTCTTGATGAAGTGTCCTTAACACTATTTAACTGAGATGCAGAAGGTAGTCTTGTTCTATAACGGATTAGATGTTCCAACTAGACATATTCTTGATTCAAGAGGAGCCATACCATCAAAGACTTCTACTGATTCTAAGGTAGCCATCCAATAAATCGCTGAATACTCTCAAAAATGGCACAATGGAACATCAAGGACCAGAAGTAATGAAACTTCTGACGGATTAGCAGCCATACAAGCACAACTTAACAATCTTGGAAGAGAAATCAAGAAAGTGAATGAGAAAGTTTATGTTGCTCAAGTAGGTTGTGAAAAATGTAAAGGTCCCCACTACAACAAAGATTGTCCACTCAAGGAAGAAGGGAAAACCCTAGAAAAAGCTTACTATACACAATTTGGTGCACCTTTTCAAAAAGGGGGATATAGAGCAACTGCTCCAGGATTCTATCAAAGGAACAAACCCCCCCCCCCCCCCCCCCCCCCCCCCCCCGCACCGAATCCCTCCCGCCCCCCCCCCCCCCCCCCCCCCCCCCCCCTACCAAGAATGAAGGCAATCTATGGAAGATACCCTAGGAAAGTTTATGAGTGAGTCGGCAAAAGGACAAGAGGAGAACTCTAATTTGATCAAAGAGATCCGAACTTCAATGGATGCTACCATTAGGAACCAAGGAGCATCAATTAAAACTTTGGAGATCCAAATTGGGCAGTTATGAGCAAGGTACTACAAGAAAGAGGATTTGGAAGTTTACCAAGCTCAACTGAAACACCCAAGTAGGACCATGTCAAGTCAATTTAAACTATTGTCAAAATTGAATATTATACTGATACACAGTATGGGATCCGCAAATACGCGTTATCCATCTAGGACAGAACGAACACTGATGTCGAACAGAAACAATTACGCAATTCGTTTCCAAGTCTTTTAAATGGTTACTATTGTGAAGAAAAAAAGGGATCATATGGACTACAATTCTCGGAAGCTTACTCTGAAGCTTCACATATCAATAATTCCATACCCAGAAAAGAGAAAGACCCAAGGAGTTTCGCTTTACCTTGCTTTATTAAGAATGTTTGCTTTGATAATGCCCTTGACTTAGGAGCTAGCATTAGTGTTATGCCTCTCTTAACCTACCTTAACTTAGGATTAGGCGAATTAGCTCACACTAAGTTGACAATTGAATTAGCAGACAGGAGAGTGAAATATCAAAAAGAATTGCTAATAACGTGCTTGAGTAGTATTGGTAAATTTATTTTCCCTATAGACTTTATAATTCTTGATATGACCGAGTATATCAAAGTTCTCTTGATCCTCGAAAGACCATTTTTGTCTATCGCCCATGCTAAGATTGATGTTTTTAAAAGAAAGATTACTTTAAGAGTTAGGGAAGAGAAAATAATTTTCAAAAGTGTTAATACCGACTAGTAGTTTTAATTAAGAGGGTCTACATGCTAGCTTTAAGAGAATAGAATGGAACCTTGGGACTTAGAAGCTAGGCTAAATGGTGAGAGACTTTGGTGTTTAAATAGATCATTAAGCCATTTCTTTAAGGATTACATAGAAACAATACAATCTATAATGTACCATTAGAGTTAGAGAGATCAACGGTTGATGATTTATGCCCGAACCATTGAGGATAGGTGAGCGTATAATTGAGGAATTTAGAGCTAAGAATGATACTAGAATGGTTAGCAAAGTTTTTGGATATCCTAGTGATTGCGACTACGATAAGAAAATCCATATGGATTGCACCTACAACTTGAAGTTCTCTTGCATGATAGGTTTTGAAATTGTTACACGCTAATTTTTCCCTATATTGTACGTTCAATGTAATGTCCAAAAAGTTTTCATAAACTCGATAATGAAGGACAAAATGGAATATACAAGGATATAATGTACTTGGAAGCCTTATAATGAAATACCTATCTGTGTTGGGAATTTTTTCTATCTTAACTAATTTCAAGTTTTAGAAGGGGATCCTAGGGATGCTTATCGTAAGAAGGATAATGGGCGATGTTATTTTTTGGCAATCATTTTTGAGGAAGTAGTTAGGATTAATGCAAAAGGACGGTTCGATGGAATGATTACCATTTACAAAAAATGATATTAAGAAGTTACTTACAATGGTGTTTTGTGATCACATCCGAGGTTTAAACACCACACTAATGAACAATGCAACAAGATCTCACCATTACTGAAGGTAAGTGAAGAGGATAAGATGAATGGAATCTCGCTCTTATATCAAAAGCTTAAAGGATTCTACAAAGGAGTCTTGAACTTAGGACCCGATTACATTCGAGATACAAAGACGGAAGAATGGCTCACACGCGGGCAATTATAGTGCTGAGAATTACATATTCATCACCTATCCTCCCTAAAAACTCACTAATAACCACAAATTTAAAACTTTCTTCCATTTTTTCCCCTTTTTTTTTTGGGGGGGGGGGGCGGGGGTAAAATAATCAAAATGGTATTTATTTTTTTCGTGTTTGTCTTCCCGACTTACACTATTCGGAGTTTCCGCCACCATCCGCTCCATTACCTTACGGCGTATCTGATTGTATTGGACTTTATCAGTCTTTACTTTTTATACACTTTAAAAACATTATTGTCAGTTCTGGCAATACGTCGTATTCATGCACATGATACGGCGTATTTACCAGACTGACTCGTATTTAGTGTGCTTTAGTTTTAGTCTTAAATTAACGGTTAGGTACAAAAATAAGAATGCATGTTTTTCCTAAGTATTTTGCACAGGACCTCAATGAAAGAAAATAAATCGACGAGTTGGTTGAAGTATTTACAAGTCTGGAGGTGTTGGAGTCTTAAAACTTCAACGCGGCTGTTCAACATAAATTTTTGCTCAATAAACTCAACATGGAGAATCTACTGAGCAAATATCAGGGGAGTTTCTCATTCTAATTCTTTTTAATTCTCGTATTTAATGTTTTATCTATACAACGAGGACGTTGTATAATTCAAGTGGGGGGATGGGAATTAGAATGTATACTTGTCCTAATTTTCACACTAAAATGCTTAAAATATGCTTAAATTTAAAAAAAATTCAAGCATACTTTTGTGAAATTACATGTTACATAACCCGCACACAATAACCCTTATTAGATATTGTGAGGATTTAACCTATCCATTTCCAAATGTTTACCCAAATTCCACAAAATATGAGTGTGCCGGTGATGTAGTAGACTTTAGAACTTGGCTTGGTATATCTATTCGAGATCACAGTGATGAGTACTATGGATTTAGATGGAGTAACTTGTTTAAATTGGTAAATTTTAGGATTACACCCAAAAAGCCTATACATATTGTTTATTAACTAACTACACTGGTTAGTTAACCCCTGTATAAACCCTTTGTTTACTCTCACTATAAGAGTAAGATACACCTAGAACAACCTGTAGAGCCAATCCTTTAGGAATTACACAAACTTGTTTATTTTGTTACACCTTTACACCTTAGCCTACCCTGTTATATTAAGTTTATTTTATAGTTGCTAGTTGCTTAAAGTGTAAAGTATGTATTTCTCGAGTCTTATGTCAATTTTGGTACGGTTGGAAGAAATTTGCACATCGCAAATGGGAATGTATAAAGTAGTCAAAACTCATGTATTTTTTCTTCCAATCGCATTTAATGGTACGTACGAAGATAAATAATTTCAAAGTTAATTATCGGTATTATTATGTTCGTGAAGACTGGTGAAACTACTGCCGAGTTTCGTATATAGTTTGATGTCTAAAAAAAATCGAAAAAATTAGAAAAATCGCAAAACAAAAAAAGAGAAGGAAATTTTGAATATAATCGTTTCACAACTACAGAAAGAATTACACGAAGAATCGATTCTTCGTTGATACGTCTTAAAAGTCAACGATGTAGAGTATTGTATAAAGTGGAAGATATCGCCACTTGCCTTGTAAAGTATGTAAAGTATGGGATGATTGGGAAGTTGACCGTTACGGGAACGCCAACTTAGGTTGTTGTTTTTGATCTATGATCAAGACGTTTGTAAATAGTTGTGTCTTTATTATGGTAACGGTCGGGAAAAAGTGTCTAGCAACTTGTATTTTAGACTTAATCTATTTGTTTCGTAATTTTTATTTAACAACAATTTATTTCCCCTTTGAATCTATTAACCATGGGGTTTTAGGCGAATGAGGATTTGTACGAGCGTGCATGTCTATTTCGTCATTACGGCCATGTATGCATGTCTCAGCTGCCTTGTTGGTTTATTACTATTGGTAAAAGTTAGAAGATCCCTACCTTATATCATTCTTCATCCTAACCGTTGGTTAAACTCGAATGAGGATGTGATCGAACACACATGTCTATTCCATCGTTATGGCCACGTATGTGTGCTTCAGCTGCCTTGTTGGTGTGGTACTTTTGGTGAAAGATTGTAGAATGATCAACCCTAAGCCTTATCATACAAACCCATATTTACCTTTATAAACTTGTTACTCCTTAGCTCTAGTGGTGGAGATGTGTATCCTTGCCAAGCTTATGATAGAATACTTGTCATGACCGAGCAATTCAGCGAATTAGTTACATGTTACCATATAGATTAGTTGAGTGATTTGAGTGTTTTCATCTTCCTATTTCGTGAGGTGTTTGGTTGTGTACTTGTGATAAATTAAATAAATGCTTAACTGAAAATATCCTTAGAGATACGTTTTTATAAACTTCTAAAGGCTACTTGAGGACAAGTAGGATTCAAGTGGGGGGATATTTGATGACATCAAATAATGTCTATTTTATAGCATCATTTATCCCATGTAATTAACCCATTTTGTATGATTATTGCAAAGAATTGTTACTTAATCGTTTGTATTTGAGAATTGCAGTAATTATGGAGAAGTAAAAGAGTATACAAAGTAGCAAACGATAGTAAAGGGAAGTAGTAGTAGAGTTATAGTTGGGAGTTAGTAAGTAGGGTAGAGTTTGAAGTAAGAGTTAAGTAAGGTTAATAAAAAGTAAGAAGAAGATGAAGAAAGTAGGTAGTTAGTAGTAGTACATGTAAGTAGGTAGTAAAGAGAAGTTTATAGTAAAAAGAGTAAACGAAGAGGTCGTAGGAGGTAATGTTAAGGAGTACTAAAGAGTAAAGTAGTAAAAGTAGTTTAAAAGAATAGTGAGTAAGAAATTTAGAGTAAATATAGAGTAAGTATCAGAGAGAAAGGTAAAAAGTATATAAGTAAGAGAAGGTTAAGATATATGTTAAATGGAAGCAGTAAAGACAGTAGTAAGTAAGTAGTAGTTAATAGTTGAAAAGAAAGTAGATAGAAGGTTAATGTATTAGAGAAGTGGTGAAAGGGTAAATAAGTAAGTGTTAAAAGGTTATGTGTAGTGTGAAGTAGGGTAAGTGTTTAGATGTAGTAAGAGTTAAAATGTGTAAGTAGAAGTACAAAGTTGTACAAGTAGTAGTCGAGTAAGTAAATCGTTGAAGTATAGCTACAGACGTACTGTAAGTAAGAGAAAGTAAAAGTAATAGTAGGTAGAGTACTTGGTGAAACTTGATATAAGGGCACGCATTCTGGGCTTAAACGAAAGATATTTTAAAGATTACTGTTCTGACAACCAATAACGCCGTATCATCAAGAAGATACGGCGATATCTGGTTACACTCGACCAAAAAACCAAAAGGAAAAACAAAGATCAATATGCCGTATCAGAGAAGACCAATTATCCCATATTGGAGATCTAGTCTGTTGAATATTTTTTTTTCCTTTGGATAGATATCAAACGTGGTCCCTACTCCAAGAAACCCCCAATACACCGTATCCAAGACATTGGATATGCCGTATCGAACCGACTCCAGACCCTATAAATAGAAAACTCAAAAAACGAGTTTTAAGTGTGCTAAATCATAATCTCGATACATAAACCACAAAAGTTAATTTTCAGAGGAGAAAAAGAGAAGAAGAGGTCTTGAAATGCATTCCAATCCATAGGAGACAACGTGTAATTTTTTATACTTTTGTAATCGTTTGGTTTTTGGTATCATTCGTTAACTCGGTTAGTTTACCTTGGCTAAGCCATTACTCTTGTATTAATTATGATGTTTGAAGGCTAATACCTTCGGGTATTAGCCATTATTATGAAGATCTGAATGTTTGGTTTTGTTTATATCTCAATTGCTTGATTTATTATTGAATGCTTGTTTATGTTTATCATTTTATACTTGTTTATGTGCTTTAATATACGACCTATCATTCAACTAGATCTAGTGATACGGACCAAGTAATCTAGATGCCAGGATAGCTCTCCATATAGTGATTAATACATCTAGACCAATAGGATCACGATTAACGACATGTCTTTGCCTTTAGATTGTGAGCTTAGTTAGACCGGTAGGTGACCCTTGGGATCAACGAGTACGTTCTAATTAATTGGTAAAGATTGGGTTAGTGGACTACTAGTGTATGAATCGCCGTTAAGCAGTAAGTGGGTAAAGTCTCTATGAGCTAGGGTTTAACAAGATCACCATTGCTTTAATCCCTAAGATAGATTATAATCAGCAAATAAGGATGCTTTATGCGGATGCTTTAATTGTGACAGAATTAATGTGTCTAGGTCTTAGAAAGAAGTCCCGCCTAAGTCTAAGAATGATATACCACCTCGAGATAAGTAATCATTGCACTGAATAAACAAACCAACTTCTAATCGAATTAATGATGGCTAATACAGTTTTCTATTATAAGGCTTGACCGCTCTTTTATCTTCTATTAATTTGCTTGCGTGGGTTAAAGTGTCTTGAATTGATTGTAGTCACCACCAAACCCGTGCCAGTCTCTCAAACTGAAAACCCCCCTTTTAACCTGTTAGAATTAGGATTAGAACTAACATAGGATTAGCATAGGTTTGACTTAGATTAGAATTAACTTAGATTAGTAAACCAAAGTATTAATAAATTGAAAGATTTAACCTCGCTTCAAGTGTTCGACACCCTACTTACCACGAATCTACCACCGACCGGGTACACTGCCTGTTAAAGTGTTGTTTTTGGTTAAGTCGGCAAAATTTAAATTTAAAAATTGAATCACAAAAATATACACCACACAACGACACATCAAGTTTTTGGCGCCGTTGCCGGGGAGTGAAGTTGTTTAATTCCTATTTATTAGTATCCTTAGTTTAGATAAATTTGCATATTGTGTGTGTTTGTTTTTGTGTGTTTGTTTTATGCATTGCATAAATTTTGCATATTGTGTGTTTTTGTGTTTTTCTGCATAATTACAGTTTACTGTAATTTAAGTCGAATACAGAATATGACGTATTCAACTTCTTGGATACAACGTATAAATTTTTTTCCAACCAATACAGCGTATTCGACTCTATCATCAATACGGCGTATTCAGTTTACTAAATACGGCGTATTAAGCTATTTGACAGTTTTCTTTCCTAGCGAATTTATTACAGGTTAAAATGGAAGACCCTAACCTTACTATGGAGGAGTATATCAGGTTTGAAGAAGAAAAAGCTCGCAGGCGTGGTAAGGTGTATTACTGGGAAACTGCTAAGTATGGTAAGATCGGGTATGATGAAGACGTTCACGACCTCAGATCTGTTAAAGTTGAATTGCCAGCTATAGTACTTAATGACACCTTAACGTCTGAAGTCGTATTCGCATATGAACCCACGGTATGTCCTCTTGACTACAATAAAATTGACTTTAGAATATCGTTTGACGAATCCGACGATGAAGATTGCATGGTAATTTTTGACAAAAAATCATTTTCTTACAAAATAATTTCTGTCAACGATTTAAAGACTTTTAAACATCGTTTGATGTATCCGAGCCGATGAAAGATTACATAATTAATGACAAAAGTTCATTTTTCCCTATAAAATAATTTCTGTTCAACCCTATTTTGAAAAAACGGATTCGAAAAATGATAATGATAAAGTCCAATTATGCCTTCGATTTCCGGTCACCCGAGCCTAACGGTCAGTTATTTTGATGATTTTAGACTTCCTTTAAAGATTTTGAGAAAAGAAATGTTCAGCCCATGTTTTTCCAATGAGCTCTAACGTCTAAAATACTTTCTTACGAACCCTATGTAAGTCCCCAACATATCGATGAATTTAAATTTGAAAGATGAAACCATCATTGTTCAAGTGATTAAGAGGAACAAAACATTATTTAAACTTTATGGATCTAATTCCATTTTTAACGTAATTATATCCTAATGATTCAAAATCAATAAGGACAATGAATGATGAAGAAGTCGATATTGAAACACTCAAAAAAAGTAAAAAAACTTTCGGGGATTTATCTAGTCAAACCGTTACCTGATATAATAAATACCGTTTTTAGGTGCAATAATGCACAAGGGTAAAATAAGGCCTTTTGGAAACAAGTCATATACAGTTCTAATAAAATTTTCAAACTGAAACTTTTATAAGGAACTAAATTATAATAACATGACTTTGAAACCTTCTTAATATAGGGGATGTCCATTCATTTGTCCAATTCAAGAATTTGTATGTTGCCATTTTATCATTCCCGTTCAAACCTTAAATGTATTTTATAAGGATGAATTTAAATTGGGGCAAGTCTAAATTAAAGACTTTTCCTGTAAACAAAAGTAGCATGCCGGGAGACAACCCCTGAATTATTTTAATTTTTTAACGAGTCTGTCTTCCCGACCAGTCTTATACGTCGTATCCAAAAACCCCATGGATACGGCAATATTTGACCTTCTGGAGGTTACCAGTCCGATATTTTCAGCACAGTCCTATACGACGTTAATCCATTAAATGGAATACAACGTATTCAACCTAGGTATCAATACGCGTATCCTGGGTATGGCCACGACTATCCCGACTTCCTATACAGTATTAGGTATTTATTTCTAGTCTAACCAAACGAATACACGGAGATAGAGTTGCATTTGTTTTCTAAGAATTTACACAGGACCTACTGGAACAAATCGACAATATTGGTGGATAATTTACAAATCTGGAGATCTTGAAGTGTTGGAGTCTTAAAACATCAAGGCGGCTGTTCAACACACATTCTTGCTCAATAAACTCAACATGGAGAATCTACCGAGAAAATATCAGGGGAGTTTCTCATTCTAATTCTTTTTAATTCCCGGTATATTAATGATTTTATCTATACAACGAGACGTTGTATAATTCCAAGTGGTGTGATGGAAATAGAATGTTTTACTTTGTCCCCCTATTTTTTCATACTAAAAAATGCTTATAAAATGCTCAAATTTAAAAAGAGAAAATTTCAAGCATAATTTAGTGAATTTACTTGTTACAATAACCCGCACAACAAACAACCCTTGTAGATATTGTAGGAATTTAACCCTATCCTTCTAAATGATTACCCCAATTCACAAAAATAGAAAGTGTGCCGGTGATGTTTGACAGACTTTAGAACTGGCTTGGTTATATCACTCTAGACTGTCAAGTAGATAGTACTAGAATTTAGATGAAATTAGACTTGTTTAAATCGGTAAATTTTTAGGATTACACCCAAATTGCCTTTTCAATGTTGTTTATTAACTAACTACAACCCGGTTTAGTTTTTTTAACCTCCAAGTTTTTAAACCCCATTCCACTCTCATCTTTAGAGAGATGATCCACTAGAACAACCGTAAGAGCCAAATCCTTTAGAACTAAACAACTATATTGTTTCCGTTACACCTTACCCTTAACCTACCCTGTTGATTAAGTTTAATTTACAGTTGTCTAGTTTGCATAAAGTGTAAAGAATTGTATTTACCCGAGTATTTTTGTTGGTCATTTATATTTTTTGTGAGGTGAAAATTTGCACATTGCAAAGGGAAATTGTATATATATATTCCCAAAACTCAAGTTATATTTACTACATCGCAGTTAATGGCGGAGTCCTGAAGAATGAAGAAAGCATCTCAAAGGAATTATCCGGAATTATTATGATCGTGAAGATGGTGAAACTACTTCGAGTTTCGTATATAGTTAGATTACAAAAAAATCAAAAAAAGAGAAGAAAATGCAACCAAAAAGAAAGAGAAGGAAAGTTTGAAGATAATCGTTTCGCAAAGAGCATTACCGAAGGAATTACACGAAGGATTGATTATTCGTTGTACATCTAAAAAATCAACGATGTAGAGTATTGTACAAAGTGGAAGATATCGCCACTTACCTTGTAGAGTATGTAAAGTTTTTTGGTATGATAGGGAAGTTGAACCGTTTACGGGACGCCAACATAGGTTGTAGTATTTTTATCGTATGATCAGAACCGTAGTAAATAGTTTGATGATCTTTATCATGGGTAACGGTCCAGGAAAAAGTGGTCTAGCAAACTTGTATCTAAGTCTTAATCTAGTTTATATTCTTGATTTTTATTTAACAACAATTTACTTCCCTCTCACCTGATGATTAGCCGTTGGTTTTACGCGAACAAGGAATTGATTTTGATGCGTGCATGCCCTATTCTGTCCGTTACGCCATGTAATCCCTGTCTCAGCTGCCTCGTGGTTTACGCCTTATTTTGGTAAAAGTTTAGAAGTTTTTCCTACCCTATAACATTCCTCCACCTAACCGTTTGAAAAATTGGAATGTGTATGTGAATCGAACAACACATGTCAAGTTATGTCGTACGGCCCATGGTTATGTGTGCTCCAGCTGCCCTTGTTGGAGTGTTAAACTTCTGGATGAAAAGATTGTAGAATGATCAACGTAAGCCTTTCCATACAAAAACCATATTTACCTTTATAAACTTGTATACTCACCCTGGCTTTAGTGTGGAGATGTGTAAGCCTTGCCAGCTTTAGATAGAAAACTTTTGACAATGACCGAGCAATTTGATAGAATTAGTTACATTTTAACACACATATTAGTGTTTAGTTATTTGAGGTTTTTTTCATCTTCCTATTTCGTAAGGTATTTTTGTTATTTGTGTTAACTTGTTTAATAGATCAAATAAATTGCTTAACGGAAAAATATCCATAGGGATACATTATATAAACTCTAAATGCAACTAGAGGACAAGTAATGATTCAAGGTTGTGTATATTTTTTGATGACATCAAATAATGTCAATTTTATAGCATCATTTATCCCATGTAATTACCCATTTTGTATAATTATTGAAAAGATTTTGTTACATAATCCGTTTTTTATTTTGAGAAATTTGAATAATACAAGTACTTGGTGATAGATATGCTAAAAAAGGCATGCATTTGGAGTTAAATGCAAGAGTTTTCGAGAAAGTCTAAATGATCTGAACCAGCCATACGCCGTATTATCTAGACCTATAACTACCCGTATCCAAGACTTTGGACGAATCAAAAGACCCATTTCCTGACTTTTTGAAAAATTACGCCGTATCCACATCAACATACGCCCGTAATAAAATACTTTTGGTCTACGAAGAAATAATCAACCTTGGTTTTTACCTTAATAACGCCCGTATTCCCTCAAGAAGATACGGCTATCCGTGGCCCTACACTTCACAAATAACCGAACGAAGGACCTAAAAGAGAAATACGCCGATCTAAAGACATCATACGCCGTATCACAATAAGTATATAAAATATTCCCTGAAGATATCCAAATGTGGTCCTTACTCAAGAAAATCCCCAATAACCGTCTATCCCACATTCTCGATAAACGGCGTAATCGACCTATTTTTCCAGAACCCCCTATAAATAGACGACCCACAAACAGTTTTTTAGGTATGCCAGGAAAATCCATAAAACCACCAATTCGACCAAGAGAACGAATAAAAGAGCCTATAAGGTTAGAAAAAGAGCCTCAAGATCAGAGGAAAACTCTTGTAATCTTTCGCGCCCAACCGAATACGCTCGATTGAGGTTTCTTTATTTTAAATCATTCATATATCAATCCGTATGTATTTTTAACAATGACTCACGCTGATACTACAGGTATCAAGCCCATGTTATTATGAGTTGTTAAAAGTTTGAATTGTTTATTCTCGATGCTTTAATATATCGTTGAAAATATTGATTTTATTTACCCGCATGATACATGTATTATGTGCTTATGTATTCGACCTATCATTCACATGGGTCCTAGTCCTACAAATTTTAATGCCTAGCAACTTCGTGTTTTTGTTTGGCATAGGCTTAAGAGTCCGGTATTAGAACTCCCATAACGCAATTATAAAATCTAGAATCATAGGATCCACAAATTTGACCCTATCTTTACCTTTAGTTTAGTGAGCTTAGTTGAGCCCATAAGGTGGCCTTGTTACAACCTGCGTACGTTCTTATTCCATTGGAATAGACTCGGATAGTATACTAGTCATATAAAAAAGAGCCGTTTAAGCCCAAGTAAATTATGTAATGTCTCCCACGAGCTAGGGTTTAGTAAGAGCAACATTAATAATCTCCTAAGGTAATATTATAATCAACAAAATTCTTACTTAAGCTGATACGTCTAATAGGTGAATCAGAAATAGCGTGTCAGGGTCTTAGGAAGGCAGTACCAACCTAAGTCCTAAGGAAGATATGCTTTCGAGATAAGGTTAAACATGCACTATAAACAAAACCTGCCGTTATATCAGATTATACATGGTTGATACGTTTTTTTTTCCTTACATTTAGTTTTCCTTTGACCCCGTTTCCCTATACGTTTTTTTATTTTTTTTTTTTTTTTATTTTTTTTTTTTTTTTTTTTTTTTTTTTTTTTTTTTTTATTTTTTTATTTTTTTTTTTTTTTTTTTTTTTTTTTTTTTTTTTTTTTTTTTATTGTTTTTTTTTTTTTTTTTTTTTTTTTTTTTTTTTTTTTGTAATTATCTTCTTGTTGTGTGTTTATTGGCTTTACTTGTCCATAAAAACCTTAGGTTAGATAAACATAACCGAACCAGTCACCTAGGCTGAAACCCCCCCTTTATGCATTAGTTTTTTAGGTTTATCTTAGATAACAAAAAAATACTGAAAGATGATATAATAATGCTCTCACTCTTAGTGATCGATACCCTACTAAACCACGAAACCTATCTTACCGGGGGACACTGCCCCAAAAGTGTTTACATTTAGGTAATTAGTCCCCGGAGCTCGCGAGCGCGCGCGTAAATAGTAAACCTTGATACCATAAAATAACACCTTACACAATGTACACATCAAAGTTTTTTTTGCGCCGCTGCCGTGGAAGTAGTAGTTTATTAATTATTATTTATTAGTGTATTTTTATGTGTTTTAGTTTTAGATTAAATTTGCATATTTGTGTGATTTGTTTTTGGTGTTTTTGATTTTCTGCATTGTATATTATTTGCATATTTGTGGTGGTTTTTGACTTAAATATTTCTGCATTTATTAATAGTCCCTTCTGTAATATTCTGAAGTTGAATACTAATATGGCGGTATTCGAAAAATTTATGGATACGGCGTATAAATCATTTTCAAACAATACAGCCGATTTCTACTCTAATCATCAATATGGGCGTATACATTCACTGAATACGGCGTATTAAGCTATTTGACAGTTTTTCTTCTAGGGAATTTAATTTATAGTTTAAAAAATGGAACGATCCCAACAATTAACTATGGATGAGTATATCGGGCTTGAGGAAGAAAAAGCTCGTAGCGTGGTAAGGTTGTATAACTGGAAACTGCTACGCATGTAAAAATCTGGGAATAATGAAGACGTATTTTGTACCTCGGATCCTGTTGAAACTGAATATCCCCAGCTATAGTCTTTAACACACCCCATAACTTACCACCGAAACTCCCCATCTGCCAGGTCACACAGCCCGTTAAAGTGTTGTTTTTAGGTATAGTCGGCATAAAATAAATAGTAAAACTTGATACATAAATAACACCACACAACGACACATCACTTGCATCAGCGTAACTTCCAACACTAAGGATAACCAGTAATAAACAATCTATAGTCCCATGTTTTTTCTCAAGTGATTTTCAGTACCCGAACTGATTGCTTGCCAGTGCTGAGGTACCAAGATTAACTAGTAATACCTGTTTTCAGTTTTCCCAATAACAAAATTGTCCCTCACCCCAAAAAATTTAGGTCAATATTTTTTTTAAACTTTTTCGCAATTATTTTTTTTAACTTTTATACGTTTTACCGTTTTGATCCGGTAAGTTTTACCGAGAAAATTACAAACCCGCGTAATCTGAAAAATGTCATTGGACCGCGTTCTGACTTTGGATTTGATTAAGTTAGAATTATATGAGTTTATTTTATCTTTCTAAAGTGTTTCCGTTAGTTTACGATCACTCCCCGATATTAATTTTTTTATGTCCTTAAAGTTTAAATGCGTTTTTTGCTTTTTTTGACCTAACGAAACCCTGGAAACTCGAAATCTTTTCGCATAAACTTTAGTTATCGTCCATCTCATGTTCTTAAGTCAAAAGTTTTGTTCATCCCTTCCCCTCTACTCAAAACACAGGCATACACACACTTAAATAAATCAAAAAGCATCTTTTATCTCTAGTTTGAATTTCAAAAAAAACAAAACACCATCACATGCATAGAAAGGGATGTTTTTGGAACAGCAAGGTGATGTAAGACCCTTGTCTTTATGCATGCAAGCACTTGGACCACTTCTCCACTAGGATGCAATATGGAATCTTGATTTAATTTCAAATGGCTAGTTGAGTTTAGTGATTCAAGCTTGGAAAACCCATTCCTTCTTTTTTTTCTTGTGTGCGTCCGAACCCAAGCCCACACAACACAGTCCTTGTGTGTGTATGCCATTAGCCCTTTTGGTTTCATTATGTTTCAAAGCCTTGAGTCCCCAAAACCCTAACTTCATGGGTCCCCTATAAATACCTTGTGATAGAACTTAGGGTTCTCATTCATTTCATAGCCTCAAAAATTGTTTCTCTCCCTCCTCTTTTTCTCTCCTCTTGCTCACGGCACAACACATACATAAACATATACTGCCCCATAGTTTGATTCTTTCAGATTCCCTTCATTCCAATTCATTTTCTAAGAACATTATTAAAAAAAAGGTAATGTTTTTTTTGAAGTATTGTTCTTTTGGTTTTAAAGGTTTACCTTAAGATCCTAAGTTAGGGTTTTCAGATTTGTTGTTGGTTTTTATAGATCTATTTAATTTGGGGTAATAGATCTTGTGATTTCTCTACTTGTTCTTCATTCCTTTGTAAGTGTCCTTTGAAATCTTTCTTTGTGGTTACTATGTTCTCTTATAAATGTTCAAGATTCCATACATCCAAGTTTTGTTTGTTATTATTAATTTTTGAAATAATTTATAAAACAAGATTTTTATAAATAATTAAGTTACCTTGTTTTTCAACTAGTTTTAAATATTCGTATCTTGGTTGAGATGAGAAGTTGAATGAGAGTTTGCAACAAGAAATGAAAGGATAGGTTTAGATTTTAGGTGTGGTTTTTGTTGTGGATTAGTTTTATGAATGGGAGATTATGCCTAGATTTTAGGCAACTAATTTGTGAAGTTTTGGGTGATTAATGGTTTTTGCGTTTTTTTTGACAAAAGTTGCTTGTTGCCCGAATATGTTTTTGGGGTTTTGGTCGACCTAAAAATGATTTCATTATGCGTAAAAATAAGTTTTTTTTGGAGTCTCGTTTCGGAATAGATAGTTTTTTCATATGATCGCAACATAAAAATTGGATTTTAAAAAAAACGTCCCAATTATAGCCAAATGAAACTTGAAACAATTTTCACAAAACCGGATAATAGTGTGGCTGAATGTGGAAATAGTTAAAATGAGTTTCCGAGACTTTTAGAACATTATTGGACTATTCTAAAAACACTAGCGAAACATATATTAAACACATACCTTATTGATTAGTTAAAATCATTTTAAATAACCCTTAACATATTTTTAGGAAAAGCCGATAAAAGATACTAAAAACAGTAAATGTTTGGTACAAATTTAGCGCAACGGACAATAGAAAGTAAGCATTAAGGCTAGTTATAATGTTTGAAATATGGAAAACTTAATAAATAAGGTGACGGTAATTAACGTTTTTTAGAAACTAAAAACCTTTCTAAGAAACTAAAAACTTTCCTAAAATAGAAACTTACTAAAAATAGTAATTTTTGGTTAAACGCCGAAACTTAACGAAAAACTATATGATTTTATTTCGTCATGATTTGATAATCAAACCAAAGCAAACACACATTAATATCTTTTGGTGATGAACATATTGTGCAATTCTTGGCATACTTTCCGTGTTTCTAAGAGGCGTTATTATTCTAGGTCGCGGCTAGATTTCTATATCATCTTTTACTTGCGTGATTATCATTTGCTCATCTTGCTAAGGTGAGTTCATAGCCCCACGTTTTACTACTTTTACTTTACTATTTTGGGGTGAGAAACATTACTTGCTTTTAAACTATGGACATAGTTACTTTACGTTTCCTTTTCCTGATTACGTGTTGCCTAAGTAGCGAATAGACCACTAATGCCCGAATTATCATGAACCGTCAATTGCTTAACCGACTGTACTAGTTAAGTAAGCGTGAATGTTGTAAATAGATCTATTGGGGGTAATTATACCTGTCCGGGTGAGTAGCGCTCACTACCCACGGGGCTCCCGATAAACGGATATATACCATGTCAGACTTTCAATAGGTGATCTTGGTCGGATACCTTTAGGGCGAGTAATTCTATTTGGCATATAATATGCTTCATTTAATTTTGCTTCGGTGTCATGAGCTTAGTGCAATAGTAAATACTTTTTATGTGAAGTTGTATCTATTATAACTGTCACGTGCGTACTATGAACTTGTGGTCCACTTTAATAATAAACTTAAACCTATGAATTCGCTCAACTTTATGTTAACCGTTTTAGCATGTTTTTCTCAGGTGCTTAGTTGTAGATGTCTTTGCTTGCTTTACGGTGTTGCCATGCATTGGACCGATTTTCAAGATCTATTATCTACTGTCTTAACATCGTTGTCAATTTTCTAAAACTATTAATCGTTTCCGCATATTATCTTTAAACTTATGTAAAACCTTAACTATTTTAATTAATGCAACGATGTTGGATTTTTAAACGTACCCTTAGAGGTCGTTCTTTGTATCTTGTGTGATGTATATTATGACGTCACGCCCCCGGACACGTGTATTCCGTCCAGGGCCCGTTTGGGCGTGTGACAGATTGGTATTCAGAGCCAAGGTTATAAAGAACCAGGTAGTATCTGGTCTATAACCGGTATGTGATCCTTCGTGCTTACCTGTTTGCGTACATATCCTATGAAGAAAGCTTTTCAAGACATGCTGCATGAATTGGGGGGAAGTTAATCCAGTTCATGCATACTACAATGGTTCCTACCTTCACTATTGCTATATGTTGCTTTGCGTTATTTTTGCCCTTGAAGCTCTATTTTGCTATGAGCTTACGTTTATCTCACGTTTATCTTTTCTTTGCGTTTACGTTTGCATTACGTATAATTCCTCTTTTTTTATAGAAGTTGTCTATATAAAATACTAAATTGTCCTAAAACATGTGAAGAACACAAGTCACTAAACTTTTCTAAGACATTGTGAATTACACAATGGTCATGTTTATTTCTAAAACATCATGAATAAATAACATGATCCCTAAAACTTTTCATGAGCTTTAACATTATACCATTTTGCATAGACTTTGAAACCGTTACAGTCTGACAAGTCTCTGTGCCGACCCCACTAATAATCCTGCTATTGCGCTTTGAGACACGTTTAAACACCCGTCCATACTGTTGAAACACCTACAAACATCTTGTTATGTCGTAATCACTCTTACTTCTCGAACTTCTAGAAACATGCCGATTAATACGCACACGACTATTAGCCCCCGTCATTCATAACATATTATCATTGGGTAAGCCCGACATTTGAAATCGACATATTTTAATTTCGTTCCTCTACCGTTCTACTTTGGAAGAAAATACCAACAACGAGACAAGGAATAGTTCCGCGAGGATCGAGCGATATTGACACCCCATGAATAGCTAATCGTATTGAAGCTAAGAGCTGGTTCTAATAGAAAACAAAATCCTCATGGCTCACGACTAAACTGATCAGGTCGTAACTGCTAGGAAGTCAGTGGTAAGAATGACCAACCACAACATAAACGACAAACTGCCGTAAGAGCTTTATCATTTGCTAGACCAAAATTAACAAAAATGGATATGTAGGAAAGTTACCCTTCTACAACGAGCGTAAGTTGCGCCACACTAGGCCATGCACTGTGGAGTGCAATAACTACAAGAGAGTTGCCCATATGACCATAAAATTGTAGGACACCCGTTTTAATAACGACTTAGAGGCCGCAGTGGAAAATCGTAAACCTAAAGTACCTATTATGAGGTTTTGGAAAAGACAGGACGTTAACAAGAGTGATTGTCCAAAATCTGAACCCGTGAAAACCGGATATGGAGAGGTAAAAACTCGCGGAGCTCTAAACATTCGTCAAGAATAATGTTGTATACTTAAAAGAGAGATTTTCCTAACTTGCCTAGCGAAACCTAAGTAGACTTAGACCGTAACCCCTAAGAGATTTGCACTAATACTTACTTATGAATTTCTTTGTGTTGTATGGACGTGTTTACTTTCGCTACTAATTTATGGGTCATGACGAATTCGTCAGTTACACTTTCAATTCTCCTAAAATTAATGTAAGGTACTCCTCAAAACTATTACCGACTTACAACCCATTTTCACTATTATTTTATAAACCGTTTTACTATTATAAACTATTTGGATGTTATCGTATGAACTATACTAGCATCGTCTTATAAACAGAGTTGCTGTCATTTATAAACCATTTCGCTATCATTTTATTATGTTGTCATCTTATAAACTATTTCGTCATTATCCTATAAACTACTTTGCATTCATTTTATAAACCGTTCTGCTAGCACCTTATAAATCATTCTGCTATTATCTCATAAAATATTCCGCTAGTATTTTATATAAAAATTTTGCCTATCCTCCATTATAAACAATTTTGCTATTATCCTAGAAACTGTTTTGTAATTATCTTATGAATTGTCCTGCTATCATCTCATAAACTATATTGCTACCATTTTATAAACTAATTTGTTTTCACCTTATAACATCTCTTACTGTCATTTATAAACTCTTTTTTCCATCGTTTTATAAATTAATTCGTTGTTATCTCATAAACTAATTCGTTGTCTTTTATAAACTATTTTGTTGTCAATTCGAAATATTTGTTACAATATTATAGACCCCTTACTATTTACACATAAAATGTCAGTGTGATGTTCCTCGTAAACTATTACCTAGCACCCTCATAAACTATTTATCGCACTATCTTACAACACATCCTCGTGTCATTCTATAACTACCATTGTTTTTGTTTTACTACTGTTTCGCTATCTTATAAACCATATTGTGTATACCATGTAACTTTGAGAAACATAACACTAGTTTTGACGAAACGAACATTGCATTGTTAGTCTTTAATTATACATAGCCTGGTCACCTATGTATAATTGAGGAAGGACATGCTATGCAGAAGTAATACCTCTCAAAAACTATGACAATTCATCCTTACTTTCCATTTCTATTTTCCTTTCTTTTCACTATATTTTCAACGAGATTTTATTGTATTCATGTTTTACGGATATTTTGTGTGCGTATTCATGAGTTGTGTTTTGTCATTTGTATTCGTGTTAGTAGACACCATAACTAAGTAGAATCTCCACAACCGTATCATATAGAGGCAACATACCCTTAGTCGAGAGACCGAATCACGCTCCTTGTATTCATGATAATTATGGATCGTAGGATTCTAGATAGTAATGAACTTATCCTTCTAATTAGATTATAACCAAGAAAACTAGGAGATTTCCTTCAATTGACTTCTCTCTTAGTGAGTTAGGAACCAGGAAGATTATGAGATTCTCGTACAGATGAAACTTCTAATGGACCTAAAGTTAAAGAAAAGGACGCAATTATTGCAAGTACCTAGAACCTAGCCGACAAAAATTTCGTACCCACAGTTTTTATCCTTCTCAGTAACATCTTCCCATCTATCTTAGACATTAAGTACCCTATTGAGCTAGTTAACGGAAGGCTAATAGGATCTGATACTATACTTAGAGGTTGTATGTTAGAATTGTTAGGTCACACCATCTCAAATATTGAACCTAATGCTTAGATACTTGGTAGATTCGATTCATCATCATCATGGATTGGTTAGCGATCATCATGCGAGATCGTTTTGTCATGGAAAAAATATGTGTTATTCCTATGGAGATGAAGTCCTGATAGTCCAAGGTGATAGGAGTAGCGAAGGAAATAAGTCGAAGTTGAGCATTATATCGTGCACTAAAACTCAGAAATATATTAAGAAGGGTTGCCCAACTTTTCTGGCACAAGTTACGAAAAAAGAAACTGAAGACAAGTCGGAGGAGAAGCGACTTGAGGACGTGTCGATTGCACGGGACTTTCCGAAAGTTTTTCCAGAAGACTTGCCTGGATTACCATCGACTCGACAAGTTAAATTTTAAATCGACTTAGTCCCTGGTGCTGCACCGGTAGCACAAGCCCCGTATAGATTAGCACTGTCGAAGCTGCAAGAACTGTCTACTCAGCTTCAAGAACTTTCTGACAAGGTATTTATACAACCAAGTTCCTCACCCTGGGGAGCTCTGGTTCTATTTTTCAAAAAGAAAGATGGATCTTTTTGGATATGTATCGACTACCGTGAACTAAACAAACTTACTGTGAAGAACCGATACCCACTTTCGAGAATCGACGATTTGTTTGATCAGTTGTAAGGTTCAAGAGTCTACTCTAAGATCGACCTAAGATTTGGTTATCACCAACTTAAAGTTCAAGAGGAAGACATTCTAAAGACGGCGTTTGGAACACGCTACGGTCAATATGAGTTTCAAGTGATGCCGTTTGAACTGAACAACACACTGACATTATTCATGGATTTGATGAATCGGGTGTGCAAGCCATATCTAGATAAATTCATGATAGTCTTCATCGATGACATTTTGATCTACTCTAAGAATAAGAAGGAGCATGAAAAGCACCTTAAGTTAATTTCGAGATTACTTAAGAAGGAAGAATTGTACACCAAGTTTTCAAAGTGTGAATTTTGGCTTTCAAATGTACAGTTTCTCGGTCACGTGATTGATAGTGAGGGCATTCACATGGACCCAACTAAGATTGAGTCAATCAAGGTTTGGGCATCGCCCAAGACTCCGACAGAGATTCGTACAAATTCTCTAAGTTCTTTTGCTTTTGCTGGCTATTACCCGACGATTTATCGAAGGTATCTCAAAAATTGCCAAGTCGCTGACAAAGTTGACACAAAAGAGCATGGAATTCGATTGGGGTGAAAAGGCAGAAGCTGGATTTCAAATGTTGAAGCAAAAATTGTGTAGTGCACCGATTTTGGCTTTACCTGAAGGTAGTGAGAACTTTGTGGTTTATTGCGACGCTTCGCACAAAGGGTTGGGCGCAGTTTTGATGCAAAGGGAAAAGGTCATAGCCTACGTGTCACGCCAACTCAAGATTCATGAGAAGAATTACATTACTGCATGACTTAGAACTTGGAGCTCTAGTGTTCGCTCTCAAAATGTGGAGGCATTATTTGTACGGCACGAAGTGCGTTGTGTCAAAATCACACAGAGTTTGCAACATATTCTTGATTAGAAGAGTTAAACATGAGACAACGTCGATGGTTAGAACTGTTGAGTGGCTACGACTGCGAGATTCGTTATCATCAGACTGGAAGCGCACGTCGGTGGCTGATGTCGCTAAGAAATAATAGTCGAACGTAAGCCTTTGACACAATGAGTTCGAGCCTTAGTTAATGACTATTCGTTTAAAATCATTGATTGAAGGGAAATTTACAGTTACAATATAGAAATAATATATAATAAAATATAAAATATATATGTAAGTCTAAAAATCAACAAGATCAATGATACCGAGAAGTAGTATAGAATGTTCCCGGGTCGTTTATCCCCAACGAGGCTGGAATGGAAAATCGATACAGTCGAAGATTTGAGTTTGAAGGAAGGAATTGATTTGAGAAGGTGGAAAAGTCAAATTAGATGATAACGAACAAAAACGTTTAAGAAAATCCTAAAAATTACTAAATTAAGCTGAAAAACGGGAGCACGAATCCCGAACAAAGGGGGAAAACCTAAAATCTTTAAAAATAACCCTACGAAGAAATTTTTACTTCTAAACTACTCTACGGGACAAATAACGAAGAATGAAAAAGACTAGACCGAAAACGGAGTTCGTTTGACCCAAAAACGAGTCAAAACAAAATCCCGCACCCGGACCGTTCTTTAAAAAGGGAAAAGTTGTAAAAATGACCCTACGAAATTTTTTGTATTTTTCCTACAAACTATATGACAAAAGAAAATTTTCTAAAAAAGCAAAATATTTTTTTGATAATTTTTGTATTTTTTATGAATTATTTAAACTTTTAACGAAATTAAATTATAAAAAATATTAAATGGCTACGAAAAATTCTGAAAAATTTACAAAAAATACTAGACTTTATAAAGTTCCTACGAAAAATAAGAAACAAAAATAAGCTCAAGAATAAGCTGATCACAGCTTATAAGCTTATAAGCTAAAAACGTGCATAAATATCAATGCCCTTGAGTCTTTAACGAAAAAGACCCAAGGGCGCAGTGGTAAGAGTGTGTTATAAAGGGGGTTTGTATCGAGAGGTCACGGGTTCGAGTCTTGCTCACCCGGACCTCTTGTCTTTCCCCCTTTTTTTATTTTTCCTAAAAGTCTAGGGTAGAAATTGTAAAAGAGGAAAGTAAAGGGTAGGCGGGCAAACTATTATGAATTTACACTACAATGAAAACGGGTACCCCTGAACTAATGAGAAAATACCATTTAAACCCTACGATCTAGCTTATTTTTGGCTTATTGAAAAAGTGAGATTTAGCAAAAACTTAAAACTACAAAGTTGTTAAAGAGCTTATTCTAAACAACATTAACAAAGACACTTTTGACTTTTGTCCACAGAATAAGCTAAAAATCTAGCTTTTTGCTACTGTTCACAGAAACTAAGCTTGAAACAACTTATCTAGTTTATAGCTTATTTCAAGCTTATTTCTTGAAGAAAATGAAAAACTGTTAGGAAATACAAGTCAAAAGGTCAAAGTACTGCTAAATGAAAGATCAAAGTACTGCTAAATAGAAAGTCAAAGTACTGCCAGTCAAAGATCGAAGTACTGCCGTGGATATAGGAACTATAAA